>VXAD01003128.1:1117257-1162393 GCA_013399195.1 Dicrurus megarhynchus
TGGGGGGGGGGTGGGGGTTGGGGGGAAGGTTGTAATTTCTGTGTGTCTAGGGGTTGCATTTCATTTTTCCACGAGAGACAAAAAATTATCTCTGGCACTGAACTGCCAGAAGCCAGATTATTCTTTTCTAACTTTATTATCTGCTGCCTACAACGTGCTGAAATACAGCTGTCCTGGAAATACATATATACATGTATACATTACTGATGGTAGCTGCACAAAAATATTTCCAACCTTGACCTAGCAAAAGAATTATGTATATATGTGTAATGATGAGCACAGGGAGAGTCCTGCTGGCTGTCACAATGTCATACTTTTACTGGGAGAAGAGCCACCTAGCTTTAGCCCTCTGTATAACTCCCTTTTCATACAATAGTTCATGTGGTGCATTGCATTTAAGCAATTAAGGTTTTACAAAAGCAAACAAACAAACAAAACCCCTCAAAGATATTTAATTATGAAAATGAAGAGGAACAGAAATTATAATGATGAAATTATTTAAATTAAAAAAGGTAAAAGGCCTGTTTTCCCGTAGCCCTGTGACAAAGTGAGTCTAAATACAATTTCTGATTCTCTTCTTTAACTGGAGATTTCAAAACATATCTGAAAATGTTGATGTTTTTCTTACATTCTTCTCTTCCCAGCTTCATCTCTGGGAAATTCTTACCTGGAACCTGGCTAAACATTTTCAACAGGATGCTATTGAGAATACACAGACTAATTTATTTCCCAGTGAATATGAAAAAACATGGGTTTTTTTAGAGTTTTAATTTGTATTGGCTTTCATATTAATGTGATCTTTCAGCTTATATTTCTGCTTACTAACACTCTTTTATAGCAGTAGCACTATATTTGAAGAGTTGATTGGAGCAGTTCTTTGATTGAATAAGAAAATAGTCAGAATTGTTTTCTGTTTCACCAAAACATGTCGAAGAAAATTGACATGTATTTCTTAGAATGCAACAATATAACAATGAAGTGACAAGAAACGTCTTTAAACTGTCTTCAAGGTTGAAAGCATATTAGAGTAATAGCCATTAGTCTGCATGTATGTGCTTTGCTAGGAGTTCTGCAGCACAGTATTATATTTGATTACTCAACTAAAAACAGTCATCCACTAACCCCCAGAGAGTTACAGCTCCCTCAGAATGCCTGAGGCCATGCCACCTAGTGTTTCTCCATTATTTTAAATGTTATAGAAGGAACACTAGGACATCCAGAAACACCCTAGGGTCACTCTTTGTCTTTTCAATAAAAGAAAATGTATCCCCTTTCCAATGTTACTGCAGTCAGCAACACAGTAACATGAGGGAGGAATCTGGTATAAATATTCAAGGCCATTAATGAGTTAAGCATCAGTAGTACTAGAAGAAAAGCTATGGAGAAAAAAAAGCATTCTTCTCAGAAGACGGTTAGTATTTTCATTTTTCTGGAAGTATGAGGGAATTTCACTACTTCCTCCCACTAAAAAATGCAGAATTATAAAAGATTCCCCAGTGCTTGGTTTGTATTACTAGTCCTACTAATTAATGTTTTCATTGTATTAGAACTCAGATTTTCTAGTAAGGTTTGAATGCTGTTCCTGTGGTTAAGAAGGATAAATTTTGGCTTTTCCTTTGTTTTGAAGATAATAAAAAAAGCATTTGCAATATGTAGAGAAAACACTGAGTCAAATATACATACAAAGTGTGCTTTAAAAACCTTAAAATACTCAGTAAACATAGAACTGTATTTCATAACTAACTTTCTCAGGTTTTTTTTTTTTTATTTTCCCCTCCTAGCAGAGAAATGCCTTAAAGAAAGCATTAGCAAGCTGGTAAGAGCATAATGCTACAGATCACGCAGTTTAGTCAGAAGCAAGGTGCTGTTGTGGAAGCTATTTTATCATCCCGAAGGAGGTCACAACCTCAGCTACAAAATTATTTTTGGCTGGTAGAACAATCCTACCCTGATATTTTTTAAAAAACTCAAGTAACTGGTGGAAATACATATGTAAAACCACCACCTAAAATTTTAATATTTTCCTATATTTTAAATTTATTTCTTTTATCTATTGGTGCTCCACTTTTGACTATCCTCTTAACAGTTTCTGGAAGCAGATATAATTGTGGCCAAAATTCCTGATTAGAATAAGATCTCCATCAATTGCCGTAAGTTAGAACTGTGGTTCCACATCATCACAAGAGTGATGGAATTTGAAAGCTTAAGAATGCTGGATACTCAGATATGTTGTGATCTTTGACAGAAATCAATGACTCATATTGATATATCACCAGTGTGCCCAAACTGCATTTTGTATTCTTTATTTTATTTATATTAACAAAACCAAGCAAAAGGGAAATTTCACAAAGCACATCTCTAGGGGTGTGTTGAACCTGAACCAGCTATTGTGATGACGTTAAAATAGTTGTTGAAACCTATGGGTATAAATTTAATCTTCTTTACACCACTTTATCCACGTAACGGAAAGTACTGAAAGGCTTAATTAATTCTTGATTGTAAAACAATTAAAAATTGACATGCAAGTTCAAAACATCATTTTTTACAATGGCGACTCACATGGATCTTAATATTCTCCTTGATAAAAGAACTATTCATTTAGTCTGCTTAATATTTTTGAGACTGTTTTTTTCTTCCCCTGTGTTAGGTTCAAATTCAAATAGTAAGCTTTCTTGGGCAAATCAGGGCAGCTGGACATAAAAGCCTGTATGCATGCTGTCTTTCCATTCAACCATATAATGCAACACTTTGCTATCTCCATTAAAAGACTTACTTTGTACCATATCATGCATTTCATAATATTTCCATCTAAATGCAGATTTTTCTGTTCCATGTGTAGCATCTAGTCAGGTTTTCCATAAAAATACCAGCGGGACAGAACATTGAAATTCATTTTGCATGTTAAAGAAATCTTTCCTAGATTCCTTTTATTTGTTTTATCAACTCAAGCAATAAACAAGAAAATTAGAGTTTCAGCAATGATGGAGAAAACATTTATGATTTTATTGGACTTGATTTCTTTTCTTCCTTGCTTAGATGATTTCCAGACTCTTAAGAGCAGGTAATTTTAAAATGTTGAACTGATGAAAAGCATAAGTCCACCTATATATTTTTATCCATTTGGCATACATTGCCCAATGAGAACTTCAATTTGAGTAACACACATATTAAATGCTTTTGTTACCAATATTTACAACACATTTAATATCTGTCCCATAGGAATTTGTTTTCTTTGAAAGCATTATTGCAAATGTCATAATATTTTCTGATATTTCTCTCTAGTGTGCACAGGTTAAAAAAAAAAGGCAAAAAAAGCAAACAACAAAATATAGAATAGATTAGAAAGAAGAGCTGTCATTGCAAACACTCTGTTCTAATTCTAAAAAGAGAAGGCAGCCAAAACTTTCATTTTCAAGCTGCATAAATGCAGCTGGACTAGATTTATATTGTAATAAGTTGTTCATTAGAAATTTTTATATTGCACATTAATCAGTGCAATTTATTTAGAAAAAACACTTTAGAGAATGGTTACTACAAGCTCCCATGTGAGTGTGCTTATATATAAATAATGCTATAATTTAAAAAATAGAAAAGATATTTGACTTTTACATCTTGATTTTCTCTATTTTCTGATATTTTGTAAACATAAAATTTGTGGTTTAGAGACTTTTACTACAGTTTATGTAAAAAATATGATAATGAATGTGTCTATGCTTGATTTTTATTAAGTCCTCCTAAACCACTCAAAATTTTGCCAGACCAACAATACATCACCCTCTTACATCACAGCTACAGCTGTAGCTCAGCCTTGCACAGACACGTGTGATGGATCCAAGAAGATGTTTGCAGAAAGCCTGCAAGTTTTCCTTCTATTATTGCAGTGCAGCTGCTGGGATGCCCCAAAGTGACAGAAGGAGCTGCACTTCGGTTGCTGCTGACCTTCTCCTTGCAAGACCTTTGTTTTGATTTTATCTTTAGACAGAATGGGAAGTCCTTTTCTACCCTGAACCACCAAAGCAGAGAGCAGATGGACAGGTAACCCAGAATATCTTCAGCCCTGGAGATCTTGGTTGGAGAAGGCTGGCTTGGCCCCCTGCAGCTTGCTTCTTGGGACAACACCATCTGCCATCACCAGCCCTCTGCTTCCTCTCACCAGCAAGCAGGACTCCAGAGAGTCTTAGCTCACTTGCCTCTGCCCCTGCCTCTTCATTTTCTCAATTCTTCCTGGTAAAGTTCATAAGATCTTTTTCCTAGCAGGAGAATTTTGTCTTCTCCAAGTTTTCAGACTATACAGACTGCGAGTGGTACACAGCTAAATAAAACTTCCAGCATAGACATGGCCAGACTGAATTCCCAGCCATGAAAAAAGTGCTAAAGTTGTCTGATGTTTTTACAGTGTTTGGTATAATTTCCAAGAATGTTAGATTTAATAATAAAATTACATAAATAAAAATAAGCAGAAATAGCTCTTTTCTAAGATCTAACAGTATTTTGCCAAACTTAAGTGAATTAATCTCACGGTTCACTGGCTGGACTGTATATATCTCTCTGTAGCTGTACTGATATGTGTTGTTTTTTATTTTGGGGAGAATATTATTTATATTCCGTAATCTTCATCTTGGTTTGCTAAAATATTCAAATTTGCCATGAATGCAAAGTAATATGCAATTATGTGTAATAGATGGAAAGAGCAACTTCTGGATCAGAGCACATTTAGGTTGCAAAACTATAATCTAAAATATCAAAATAAATATTAACTTCATTAACATTTGCAAATACTTTAAGGTTGCTCCAAAAATCATCAGAAAAAAAATAAATACAATTAAGATTTAAATTATTCTGCTTTTATTCAAGTACAGGACATAAAAATTCTGTCTCCATTTAACAAGAGACTTGTGTTGTTGAAATGTTATTGTGGTGTAGTTTGTTTGAAATTTAGTTGGTCAGAATACAGAGTGCTGGTGCCAGTAGCAGGAATAGCAGGAACCCTCAGTGAGAACACAATGATTTCAGACACACAGACAAACTGGAGTGAGTTCAGTGAGGGGCCCCCAGGCTGGCTGGGACTAGAGTACTTGTTCCCTCAAGGAAAGGCTGAGGAATGGGGCTGGCTTAGCCTGGGGACCAATGGCTTCAGGAGGTAATGCTGGCAGCAGCCCCCAGTACCAGTGAGAAGGTGGGTGGGTACTTGAAATGTTCTGACTGAAGTATTTCAGTGACTTCTTTCGTTTATGAACAAAAGTCACCCCTAAGGAGTTAATTCTGTCATGCCATTTCCCCAAATCATTTGCATCTGAAAATAATAAAGGAATTTCCATCTGGAAAAATTTATTAAAGAGGAAACATGAAGAAAAGGAATAAATTTGATACTTGACTGTAAAGGAGCTGCTGTTTATATTTGACTAAATTGCTGCAGATGGCAGGTTCTTAGGACAACAGTCTGGCTGCACGACTACAGGTGACATCAAGTAACAGAAAGGGCTCAGTGACTGAACTATAAGTTGGAGTACTGATACGATGTGCAACCTCTCCTGTCCTTATTTCTGTAGGAAAAGGGTTTCACTTTTTGCTAACAACACTTTTGGGGCAGATGACTTCTGCTGCTCTCCCAGTAAGACCTGCTCACGGTGCAATGCACACTGCAGCCCTGAGAAGTGCACACTGCCCTGAGAACAGGACTTGTTCCTCGATACACAGCAGCCATTTCAGTGAGACAGGAATTGATTTCAGGATACGTATTTTTGAGGCGGGAAAGCAAGTGATTCACTAAGAATGACCCTGAGAGAGGTACGGATCTGTGACGTATCTTGGGCTATTATGGCTTCCCCTTATTCCCTTCAATGATTTTTGTATTAATGGTCAATGTAAAAATAAATTTAAAAGAAGAACAAAGATTTTCTGTTTGTCCTTTACTTTCTCAGCTTACCCAAATTAAAAATAATTAACTTCTTCACACTTGTTGTTTGGGTCTCTCTCCTCTCCCCTTCCCTGCACTGCTCTCTCTTTAGAAAAAAACCCAACAAAACAACAATGAAAAGAAAGAGTTGTGACTGCTCTTATATATTATGAAGCAATTTTTTTATGTGTATTCATAAGCATACCACACTGTATGCTTATGAATACACATAAATGATCATTGTCTGTCATGATCACCAATAGTTTCTTTTTCAAATATTATTTTTTTCCTGTTTTAATGTCAAAGAAATTCTTTCCTGTACAAATGACTATAGAACACTGTTCTCTGCTGTATAGAGTTTTGGCTTTCTTTGCTAGTGTCAAATTTAGCTAAAGCATTATAATACATTATTTTCAGTTGTAATATCAATGCATAATCTAATTTTTTATTCAAATTAATCTTTAGACTGTTCTTTAAACTGACAAATAAAAAAGCAATTGACAGTCTTCACATTTCCACAGGCTTCTTTCTTACTTTGGTGTGAGTCTTACATGAGAATGTCACATGCATCGATATGTACACCCTACCATCCTATTCTGGTGCTATCACTTGCCTGTGTACTATGTATATTTTGTCAAAGGTGTCTTGTCACATCTATTCTGAATTCCCTTCAAACATGGGGCATTTTGTTCTGCTAACTATAGTGGTGATTTGTAGTTAAAGTCAATTTACACATTCAGCATTTAGAGTGAAGACAGAATGTCATCTAAAAAAGAATCCATCAAAGTAACTGGAAATCCATTTGATAAAATATTCTGAAAATAATCTATGATGAAAAGTTGTACTCATGCTTACTAAATAATGCAACTGGTGTTGATTTGGATAAAGACCTTACATTTCTACTAATTGATTGCATTATTAGACAAGAATAATTTAAACAAATGCAGCATACCTAAAATGTTTGTTTCTCTTCAACCTGATTAAGTTTGTCTTATCTTGCCAAAATTTTTGTTCATAAGAGGAAAAAAACCAAACTTTGGTTTATTTTCAAACACTATCCCATCCTGTGTCATAAAGATTTAGGCTAATTTGTGTACTTATGATAAGAAAATGATAAAAATCCGTTGTTTACTTTTACTTATTAAGTAACATATTTTGAACGAAAATAAGATCCAGGAATAGGCAATCAAAGGCATAGATGTTATGTCATCTTACTTGTTTCAGTACTGATCAAAGCTATCATGAAAGATGTTGATATTTGATACTTTTCTACAGTGCATTTTTCCTTGTGCTTCTTTCACCCTAGTTCAGACATTTTACTAATATTTTGATAGCACCACTTTTAAATACAGTTATCAAACAGCTAATGACTGAATGACTAATCACCTTCATATGCCTTGCCCTTTCCGTAACAATCTCAGGTTGATATTTTCATTTTCACAGACACACACACCTTTTTATTTTAAAAAAAGGAAAATGTTCTTTTCCTTTGCTTAAAAGAATTCTAGTAACAATTTTATTACCACAGTTTGGGGCATTTATGTTTTGGATCAAAGGCTTGCCATCTGTTGTTTGGAAGAGATGCATCTGCATCTTTGTTTCTTCTGATGAGCTAAGTGGGAAAGAAGAAAACAAAAAGGAAAGGTCATTTTCAAGAAGAGTTGTTTAAATGGCCCTTAAACAACATCTCTGACTTTTAAAAATTCCACTGTTTGGATTTGCCTTGCTCTAAAGTTCAAGTGCTCGAAAGTATATCCTGTATCAGCTGCCAAGTGATTTTTACTGGTCAAAGGTTGAACTGCCTGTTCCCAGGCCCTGTGTTATGTGCTGATCCACAGACCAGAGCTCTGGCCCACTTTCTCCCTTAGTTCCTGCAGGCACTGAACTTCAATTGCGGCACACTGAGCTGATTTCCATATAGATGCAAGAACAGTAGTAGCAAGGGCTCAATACAATAGTGACTTAACCATGCAGAGACTTACTTTTGTTCCTTTGTTCTCAGCACCAGACTGGACTAAAGCAACCTGGCAATCAACATCTTCAATTCAAAAAGAGAATTTAGGAGTTGCACTGAGGTAGCAAAAGGAATAACTGAGAGTCGGATGCCTAAGAAGGCCACTGGAGTCTCTTGTATGAGCTAAGAGGTTGTAGCAGGTTGGCTAAAGAAAAAAGGATAACTGTGGATGGAGTGTGTAAGAAGAGACTGCAGAAGGAAACCCAGAGAATCTGAGGTGAAAACAGTGTTTGTGAGAACATACAGAAGTTGAAGCTGGAATAATTATTATACTGTAATCATTGTAAAACTCATAGGTTATATATATTAATGTACAGAGGTAAACATATCCATTTCTCGCCCTTGTGTAAACTAGGAAATTGGTATTGTAACCTCATCATTAATTAATTAATGGCAGAAGCTCTGAATATTCTAAGCCATGTAATGGCTCATGGAGATATTAGCAATTTTGTTCATTCCCCTTTGCCAAAAATCTAAAGAACTGTTCTGTTTCTCTCCCTTCTCCTTCTTTCTTCTCTGTAACATACTCAAGTTAGAGTACATGAGGATTTTAAATACTAAAAACTAAGAATTTAAAAGTTAGGAAACAGTTTATGAGTTAAACTTCACTGCTTCATCATGAACTAGGATCTTGTGGGAAAACTCAGACACAGACTGGCTATTTGGTCTTTTTGAAATCACTTTGATATTACTTTGCTGTACAGAACTCCATTCAACAAAAGATATTTTCAGATATGAGGCTGTAAACTCCCCAAATTTATTTTAATTTTTGGTTTGTTTTGATTTCCCCCAGCATGATCTCTGCCTTCTGTGGGTTTGCTTTTCTTCATTCAGGCACTACTAGTCTTCATCCAGTAGCTATTCTTGGCCAACATTTGACCCCATCTTGCTCTCTCTGGTAAAGATGCACATGATGAGAGCGCTGTTGCTGAACTAAATTCATGGTAATTCTACTGTTTTTAGGATCTGTCTGTAGATGTTGAATAGGTTCAAAGAGAGAAATGATAGTTGTGAAGTAAGGAGACAAACTTGACATTTCCTGTCACTTTATTAGAGCTACACACAGAGAGATGTTAGACCATTTTGATATATTCATTATGCAGCCTTGCCATTTCCTTCAGTAATCTCTCATGGTCACTGTCTGCATCAAATGTTGCATAGAGGTCAAAAAAGATGAGAAGTGATGTTTATCCATCACTGCCATTAGTATCTTGAGATCTGAGTTCTGGTTTGCATTCAAATTTCATTGAGGCTTGGACACTTCCTACAGCCTGGTTGTTTCTTCCCCCAGTAGTCTGTCATTGCTATATGACCATCACAGAAAATATTGGTAATGTTGTGCCCCTTGTGCTGGGGCTGCTGTCACTGAGACTCAAGGATCAATAGAAGTGACTGTGGCTGGTTTCTGATTTCTTCCTATTCATTAACTTCGGATTGAGATGCATGGCAGAACTCTGTCCTATGCCTGTGAAAAGAGAGGAGGGACTTCAGTGAGAAGCAGAAATAGGAACCTGCATCAGAAAATGGCCAGTCATAAAGCTCTGCTTCTTGACATCTCAGGGATGTAGTAAAATGAAAATCTGTCCACTGGGCAGCAGCTCAATACACAAAAAAATATGGCTTTGATTTGTGAGCTGTGTCATTAGCTGTAGATATTGCACCACGTAGAATTCAGCTTCAGTGTTATAAGAAAAGCTCTATGAGAGGAACCTTTCTAATAAAGGTCCTCGCTTCAGGATACCATAGAAATGAAGGCCAGTAAAAAGTTTATGCCAAAATTTTGGATACAGCAAGTAGGAGTATTAGGACTAATTCCATTGCTAAAAAGCCCAGAATATACTTGGAAGTTTTATAGCTCAGTTTAAAACTCTTTCTGGAATTTTACTCAGGAAAATGTGCTATCAGTCCAAAGAAACAAGCTTTTCTTTTTCTTGAGAAAAAGGCAATGGGGGTAGAGGGGAAGAGAATATAAATGTATCAGCTGAGAAAATATGCTTAGTAAAGTTCAAAAATTCAAAGTTTTCAAAATGTAGCTGTTAATCATACATGTCAAGGAAAAGCCTGTGTAGGGAAATGCCCAATAACTGTTGAAGTTCACTTTGTTACCTTGAAAAAGCCAGAACGTAAAGTCAAAACACCCCGTTCTTGTTTGCATGGTTTATTAACTCTTGGTCAATATGGGGCCATAATGCCCCCATGTTAAAGAAAAGCCTTCAAAATCCTTCAAGAAAAATACCTGCTAGCTAGGAAATAATCCAAAATGTAGAAAGCAGGTAGCTTCCAGCAGCACCATAGATTTTTTTTTCCATCTAAGAACCAGGGACTTAGTAAGACAATGCATCACATACTTCAACACAAATTTTAAGACACACACCTTTTAGATGGAAATCTAAACACATCTGGACATCCAAGTTCACTTTGAAGTCCAGAGGGCCAGCTGGGTGTCAGGAAATATGATTCACAGCTATGGGCATGTTGAGACAGACAGCACTGTGTACAGAAGGCATTGGGAAAGCCAACACACACACAAGGACCTCATGCAGAACACCTTAATGAAGATTGTTACCATTACTTGAAGACTGTGGCTGATAAATATTTTATCCAAAGAACACTTCAAAGCATGTCATTTTCTCCCATATGAAGCTTTAGCCTGATTTTACTCAGGCCTGAGAGCTGTCATGAAATTTAGTCAGAGACTCACTTCTTAGATGTCACGAGCAGAAACCATGTGTGGTTGTCCACAAGCAACCTGAGTAATTAGGTTATTTAGATTCTTTTAACTCCCAAACTGAGATGAGATTCTGAGATGGCTTGTTTCCCCCCTACAATTTTATTGACTTTTTTCAAGAGGAAGGCAAGTTTTTCTTTAAATAATTGTATTTCTTTAAAGCTCTGATCCAAACTGATAAAAGGTAAGTGCCAAATTATATTATAGATATAAAGGAGATTATTTTTTTGCCAAAGGGTGCAAATAGCAGACAAAGGAAGGAATAGGAACACTTAAAAAATAGATATTAATATAATCCTTAGGAAAGCAAAGTGGACACTTGGATATTTGCACCATATGAATTGCTGAATGTAAGCTTTTTTTCACTATCTAGGGAATTATTTGTCCTGTATTCACCTTCAAATGAAGTGTTTGCAACTATAAAAGGACAGAAGAAACATGTGATCCTCAGGTGAAGGGATTTGAGACTCCTCTTCTACAATTTTACCCCACCAAATGGTGATAACTAGTGAAATTGGCACTAGACCCTAATCTATCCCATGTGTCATGTGCACCCAACTAGAGGTTAGCCTGTCAGCATAAACCCCAATACAAAATTTCTTTATCAGTGAAAGAGTTTTTACCTACCAGGTTTTACCTCACAGCTGGTATAGCTAAAGGTACACATGTGGGTATTCATTACATCTCGCCTGGTAGTCAGCAACTTATGCCTTAGTTATGTTCAATAGCATAGCCATGACTTCATTTAAAAATGAAAAAATTGATGCACAGTCATATTTTACTTCAAGCCAAACGACTTCATCATTTAGCTCCAAATAGCAAATAGCAGAAAAGTGACTTTTCAAAGATCTTTTCAACTGGCAAAGTTCTCCAATACTCAGTTTTTAACTAACCCATGTTTCTTGTTTTCTGCTATATTTTAATTTGCAGGATTTTATTTCCAGGGTAAAAAAAAAAAAAAAAATGGATGTTAAAATAAGCGTTAAGCATACTGATGTGAAAATTGAAGCTTAAAAGTACATCTAAACCTTTTTCTGTTTTTCCATTTTACCAGGAAATCTTATGAGAATGCATAATACAAAGTAGGGAAATTTCCATCTCAAATGTATGGATTGAAGATATTTAAATAACAATACTGCCATTTAGGCATTGTCTGAGTGAAAAGAATTTTCGGGCTTTTGAGGTTCATCTTTCACTAGTCAAAATGTAGCTTCTGGCAGTTTGCATGCTGTGTTGCCAGATTAAATGATAATGTTCCTTCAGGTAAGTGCTACATAGGAGAGAAAAATTAAAGCCTTGGAAAGAGATTCTTGTTCCTCCTAGGGTCCTTTTCTGGTAGGTTAATGACCAGTAAAATGTGCTTGGAAAAAATCACCAATTCTTGGAGATGCAGGAACTGAATCTTTTAAGGACTTTTCCACAAGCTTTGGCTCAGGGGCCCTGCACATAGGAGGATATATCAGGAGAGAGTCACAGCTTATCTCAACTCATGTCTCATTTGGGGTGGGCACCAGATAGCTATTACAGTGTGCTAGACTGCAGCAGCCAAAGGCATTAGTCTGCAGGTCTGCAAATCATTTGTTCTCTGCTTTTCATGGGTCTAGTCATGAGGGAGAGCTGCTTACAAAGGTGTCTGCTGCTAGGATTCAAAGAACAGATTCATCCAGAACTTCTAAGCTTCAAAACCAGTCTTTTTTTATTTCCTTCTTTTCAAACTGAATCAATGGTTTTTGTCTTTTGCCATCCATTCAGCAGCAGGTATTCTAGTCAAGAGATGCAGATATAGCCTGGATACATGAACAGAACTCAGGTCTCTTAGAGCACATAACACATCCATATCCTGATGAGTTCCAATATCCCACAAGAGCAGGCTCTTCTTGGCAAGCCTGAGTATTTTCTGCTACCGAGCCATGGTTCAAATTACTGTTCCAGGCACAAAACCCATTCTGAAAACAGGGAAAAGTCTCCACTTCTCCCATCTCCAACTCTTGCATCATGGTGTTGGCTTTTTTTCTTTTGCAGCAGAGGTACTAGGGACACGTGTTTCAGGAGTGCAGGGAGCAGGGGGTAAAAGATAGTGAAGGAAAATATGGGACAAGGAAAAATAACCCCAGAACTTCACCCAAAATCTGTGCCTGAATTCTCTTCATGGAAAATCTAATAAATAATTGTTCATTACATAATGTGAGCTTTAAAATGTTTCAGTCACTTTTCATCTCATGGCAGCACCTCCTGGTGATAATATCCTCAGTGAAGAATATCACTCAGAATACTAAGAAGGTGACACCTTCCACCTATGAAAACTGAACCTAAAATGTATGTAATAAATATAGGACATTCAACAGATTTGAACAACTACAAACTTCGTGTTTTGCAGGATGAAGTTCAAAAATGAAGATAAGGAAGCAAAGTGACTACAATAAGCATGGAACATTCAAAACCTTCTTCACTCCCCTGTAACATTTTTTATCACATTTAAATGTGAGGACAAAGTCTATTTTTGGGAGTCACACACAGATATGCCTATCTCAGTTTGCATAGAGGTGAAAGGGAGAGAAGAATTTTCCTTGCCTGAGGATGCCTGAGGGCATAAAAAATTTCTGGATTGCAAAGTTCTAAACTCTCTGCACTGGATCAATGCTACTATCTTCATTTATCTGACAAATATTAAGTAGTCAGCTTGACAAGTTGTGCTTGCTCCAGCTAGTAAAGATGGGTTGTAACTCATAACATATTTTAAATGATTAAGTACAGAAAACCAGAGACATTACATAACAGTTTAAAAGCAAGAAAACAAAAATATAGAAACACCATTATTTTGCATACGTTGCTATAATAATGTTCAACACCTGCCAATATAATAACTTCAGATGAATGCAGATATACATGCATATTTCCTGGTTTAAATTATGATCTGTAAATACTCAAATCAGGCCTGACCAGAAGTAGGCTACAATGCAATTTTTATCACTCTTTCCACTTTAATCTGGCTAAACTATCATGCTTTAAAACTTAATATGTGATGTACACTTGCTGTAGGAGAAAAGACATTGAGAAAAAAGACACAAAATGCTGTTACAATTTTATATATCAACTTGGATCTACTTTACTTAATGTTTGAAAGAAAGAAAAAGCTATTGCTTTTGTGAATATTGGGATACTACTAAGATTGGTTTTCCACTCAAACAAGAAACAGCATTTTGCTAATGTGAAGCAAAGAAACTGCATGCTGCAATGCATAAAATGAAAGTACCTATTAAGCCAAATTAAATTGCCTGACTGAATGGGTTGATGCTGCTGCTTTTATATAGGACTGAAAGATATATTAGAAATCTCCCAGATGGAAAGTACAAGAGACTTGAATTTTCTCTTTTCAAAACAGCAGACATTTCCTTCTACTGTAAATTCATTGTTAAGGCTTCAAATTTGTTTTCAAATATAAATGTACAAATGTGCTTGTGGTACTTCTATCAAAAAGTCTAGAAGATAGATGCTTTATTACATATTCTCCAATGACTTAAAATAACATGATGATGTTCTACAAGACAATATATGGTGCATGATAATCAGTTTGAAAAGTCTGGGGCTAGACACAAGCACCCATCTTTATGCTTGATGTGGGCAACAGAATGGTTTTTCTAACTGCCGCTGTATTTATTGGTCTAATAAAAAGCTTTTGAGCTGGTAGTCCTTGCAATGGTGAACATGAATTCAAATATTTCCTATCATTTTCATAATTTCTTACATAATTGTGCACAGCTGGTGACAAAACAATATTATGAGTTATTGCTTACAAAAATGGGCATAGCCAGTATAGAATTTGAGTTTATTTAACTTCTCTGAGCAGACAGAAGCATTTCAGTTTACATTTCTAGTCATTGACAATAATAACTTTGTATCAGAACCCGTTTTTCTTTTCTTGATGTTCTCCGTAACTGCTTAAGTAGATCTACTTAAGGTAGCATTCCATGTTTTCATCACTGTCACCACTTCTCGCCATTAGACTTTGGAAACCCTGCTTCTTTTGTTTTAATCAGATTTCCATACAATTAATCGTCTAAACAAATACATATTCCTATTCATTTGACATCAAAATGGATATTTGAAATTCTACATCATTTACTGCTATGATCACTTATACTTAGCAGTAGCATGTTTCTAAATGAAGCATGTCCCCTGTCCACTTAGTCTTTGGTTTACCTGCAGTTTGCTGCAAAGATAATTTCTGTTCATTTCTTTTAAGGTCCCATGTGGCCATAACAGCTGAAATGAACAGCGCAATTTCCACAATAGATCTCCTTTACATTAAGTGGCAGTCCAAAAGGTCTGGATGCTGGAGATGGAACAATAAAATTCATTGTTCATATATACCTCTTCCTGCCTGGAACTCAAAACATACAGGCATTTATAGAGCTTCAGGATAATGGAATGTGCCTGTGATTGATTTACGCCACATATCACAATGCATGAAATTTTTGTACATGGGGTAGAAATGTGTTATACTTTAAATGCATTTTTTCTATAGAATTATCATTGTGTTTTATAGCACCATTGATAAGCATTAACTGCTCCTAGAAACTGTTTATATAGCAATTCTGAGATAGCTTTCCTGGTTGCTATACATTTTTTTAGTATTTGCTTTTTGCAGAACTGTTTGTTCATGGCAATTTTATAACTGCTTTCACATCTGGTTGGGAATTTTTTGTTGAGCTAGTTTGGGTTTTGGATTTGTTTGGGTTTTTCTCCTTTTGGGGTTATCCAGGTCCATTGTTCATTGTGTTTACTTTCCTCTTTGAAACTGTTGTTCTGTTTGTTTTCAAAAAACAGAAAGCTGAGAAAAAATTCCCTGTCTTTTGGTTTAAGCAAAAATAATGTAATTATTTTTCCCTAAGTAAATTTCATTAAATATGCTGTTTTCACAACAAACTCCAAATTTTTAGATTTAGCTTCTACCTGTATGGTTCTGAAATGTGTCAAAGTTTAATGGGATGATAGTTCATAGAAGAATTTGTGTGTGTGTGTGTGTGTCTGTGTGTGTGTGTCTGTGTGTGTGTGTCTGTGTTTACAGCTTGGAATTTGATTCAATGAAGACCTCTTTTCTTTGTTATAAAATGGATATAACCAGTCACATATCAGAGGCCTCATAATCTTAGAGGTCTTTTTCAACCTAATTGATTCTGTGATTCTGTGAGTAAAAATGCCACCATAATCTGCAATTTTTATAAACTAAAATAGAATTCAGTTATCAATAAATTAAACAAGATCATTTAGCCAAATTTTCTACCTAAAAGTAGTGTTGAGCAAATAAACTCCTTTTGAAAATACTGCTTATGGAGTTATTTTCCCAGTAATATCCTAAAAGCACAAACTGATCAGAACCAATCATCTACATTTGGTGCATGTGTATCATGTATAGAAATTAATATGTTGACTGTTAACATATATGTACATAAGTGAAGTAGTGAATTCTATATGGACACACACAAGAACACTCAGTATAGATAAGAATCACATTTCTCCCTTTTGCAGATATATGAAATCTATCTGAAATTTTAAAAAGTAAGAAACATTTTCTATTGTCATAGGCCTTTATTTTCCTTTAAAGCAAATGTTTTCTACCTTTCTCTGCATAAATATATCAGAACTCCATTGAAATGACATACACAAACAAAGAGTTGAGATTTGTGATATGCCTTTAGAAATAATCTGAAATCCAGCTGGGGTATAGCTACCATATGACTCCTGAATCTTTTTATACTTCTCACACTATATTTTTTATTCTTTCCAGACAGACAGCTACCACCAGGTTCTGCAGAAAGCCTACTGCTTGTGTCTTTGTTTGATGCAGCGCATCCAGACTTACTATTACCTCTGCAGCGTCAGTGGAGATATGATTGCAGCACATCCAGAAATACCTCGGATATCTCCAAGTGAAGTACTAGTAATAACAGCTGCAGCACATCCCCAGAACAAAGATGGCAGCTGTTATTCAATGGGGATATTGCCCTGGATCAAAGGTACTGAACAGAAACCAGTGGTTATCGTCTACATCATGCACTCTAGCTCATCCTGCCTCCGAAGCCAGTGTATCTGTACTGTTTTCCTGCTTCAAGTGGGAAATCCACGGTCCCCTACTCTACATGGTTTAGACTTGGTTCACATGGACCTAGTGTGGAATAGGTATTTCCTTTCAAGCTGATATGAAAGTGTATGCAAGCTGTTGTTACTCGGGTTTAGTTTCCTAGACTTCAAAAAGTGCCACACGCATTACCTTGGCCAAAAATCTGTTGTACCTTGCTCCTGTTACCTTTAAGAACACAGCTGGCTTGAAAAGAAAAGGCACTCCCACAATCTTAATCAGAACCAGAAAAATAAATCTCAAAGAAGACAGGGAGACTTTAGCTCCAGCAGCACTCAGACAAAGTTCCCAGTCTTCAGTCTTTGGTTCCAGCTACTCATTCCTGGTGGTGACAGTAAACACAAAACTTGGCTGAAGTCTCTGAAAGATTTGTTCATCAGCTGTTTTTCACTTTAACACACTGGTTACAGGAAGAGGTAAGCAGAATGACCCAAAGAAGCTCTGAATTTCAGATTTGAAGTAAATACTTCTTTCATTCTCTTACCGCAGAACTTGCAAGCAGTGCATTAAGTAAGGTTCATTTGTAAAATCACAAGCTTTACAGCTACTCTTCATTTGACACAAGCAACCTTAAATTATCTAACCATATTTTCCTTTTGAAAGCTGAGTGTGAAAAACAGAAAGATTTATAAGTGCATTTTGTTGCTACTTCTTTGTCTCATCATTAAAAAAAGAAGCTGTAAGTCAAATAGCATGGATTTCCCTTTTGGCACATTTATCCCCTACAGGTCATTACTATGCGTGGGCAGAAAGTGTTCTACTTCAAAGCTATTCTTCTGGTAGTGGAATTACAATTTTAGGTCTGAATAGACCCATATTTGACTAAACATTTATCATTTATAATCTTTTTTTCACCATAAAAATATAAATGGTTTGACAGTTTAAAAAGTCTGTTCTTTTAAGTTAAGAATGATAAGGGTTCTTTTGGTATAGTTTCTCAAGAAAAATACTACCAGTACACCCAGCACTAATGCTAACATGGTTCTATTTTTATATAAGTCTGTTATTTTGATCCATAAATTTCTCAAAATGAAGGAAACATCTCAAATAATCTCAAACCTACAAATATATTTTTCAAATTAAGGAACAAAAACTCGTGGCAGTTATTGTATGAAAACAGATTACTGAACCATATGGTTGCTTAAGAAAAAAAGACAAAACAATATGATACATTTCACAAAGTAAGAAATATCACTCATGGAGAAAGACAGTGAAATTAACAAATTCCTGTTTTCTTCTATAATGGTTGTCTTATATTCCATGAAGCGTAACATTCGATTGCCCTTCTCTTTACATGGACAACTACAAATGTTATTATTAGTTATAAAATTACCCAGCCATTCTAAAAAATTCATCTATAGCATCTGCCTTTCCCATTTCATTGTGGCCATGCATATCAAAGCTTGAAGGCACACTGGGCAAAGGAAGAAACCCTTGCTTCTGCATATTTTCCATGCCCATTTTCTCTGATGATTCTCTGATCTTCAGAAAAGCACTATAAAAAGAGATACTTCTTGGCAGGGTTCAATCCCTTATCTGTAGATTTTTAGCACGTATCCGTAATATATCCCCTCCTTGCACCCTTTTGTCCCATAACTGTGTCCAGTCTGGATGCTTTGGATGATGCAGGGGATCTAAAATTGCTCTGTCAAATGAGTGCTTAGACGATTGAATTCCACATTTGGCTGCCTGAAGAATGTAACACCTGAAAATTAAAGAATATTCAGCTTATGTTTGGCCATCTAATTTCTATTAACATAGTCCAACATAGCATGGTATAAAAAGGAAATATGGATTTTTATCCAGTATACCCAGCCTATATTCAGGAAGTTTCACATTCACTGAGGATGGAGAATTTGCACTAAATTATATGGTACCTATATACTTTATTTGTGTTATTATTAACTTCTCCCTCTCTTGTCATCACACCAGAAAAAAAACGTGTAACTAAGAGCATTTTAAAGGTACAATGAGGATGTCATCTGCCCACACATGAAGGAGCAGTGCCACATGGGAGCATGCAATGGCAGCAACCTTGCCACTGTCACAGTTTCACCAATGCCTAACAATATGAGTACCAATACATTTCTGCAAGAGAAAGGACAAGGGCAAAACAGGTTGCAGAGGTTTGTCTTGATCACAGTAGCACTGATGCATACCCTGCAGCAAAAAATAGTATGCCATCTAAAGTGATGTTAATTAAAAGCAGTTATACATTCTTCACAGCTCAATAGAACTTACTAGCTTATATCATGTTATTTTAGTTGAAATAGCTCTTGTGTTTTATATGCTTTCTTGCTAACCTGCAATTTCTTGTCTGGTTTCTTCTTTACCTCTCCTATAATGATTCCTACACCTGTCTTAACCTGTCTAGAAGCTAATTACTTCCATTTAAGGTAGGTGTCCCCAAGAATCACCCATCTTACTGCATATACTCATTTTATATTAAAAAAAAATTCTTTATTCCATACCTGTCCCTCTTCCTTTACTACATGTAAACTAAAAAGATTAGCGGACTGAGGGAAAATTTATTGATGTGTAAATTAAAGGTGGTGCGACACAGTGCAGAGTGTGGTTTGCTACTCAATGTGCAGTACATAAATCTATACATTGGCCCTCCATCTTTCTTCTGGTGTTGGGAAATTCAGGTTCCCAAAACACACGTTTTTTAATGCATGCATTTTAATATACAATACTTTAAATGAACATAAAATACCAGAAGGCAAAATCAGAAAGGAGCTTGAGATCAAAAATGTCAAAAGTATAACCAACTTTTAGTTTTGCTGAACCGCAACTCTCTGACATTGATGAAGTAAAAATATTTGCCAAAGAATTTCCATTAATGATTTTGGTTGTTCCTTGTAAGCAGCTGATACTTAATCTTCAGTTGCCAAGGATATCTCATCTTGCCTTTGACGAGAATTATTTTTCCATATACTCAACAAGTATATGGAAAAAGAAGCAAATTTCTGGAAGCATAATAAAAACTGCGATTCAGAAGAAGGCTCTTCAATATTTGTTAGATGTGACCTGTTTTGAAGCACAAAGATAAGCTTTAAGAATGTACTTTGCTAACATCTAAAAAGGGATGAAAAATTCATCCTTACTTCGCACAGCAGTAAAAAGAGTACTTACAGCTAAGTATTTGCTTCAGTTCACTGAAAACAAAAATTACTTTCCAACAATTACGTAAATCCTCAAGCACTATGAAAACTGATGGCTTTTCATTGTTTGATGACTTTAATCAAGGAAAAGACACACAAAGCTCTGTGTTATTTTAATGGAATATAGTACATATGTCAATGTGTAATGAAAAACAAATGATATTACACAGCTTGCTAATGTGCCGGTGCAGTAGGATGCAGTGCAGTATACCTGCATTCCAGCAAAGTGGTGTTGGAGGCTATTCAGGCAGCCCTCGCTCAGACACACAGCTCTAGATCACAACCAATGTCCAACTGACCTTGTTTGAAGGTACTTTAGGCAGTTTGAAACAGAATCAATGTGAGCAGCAAAGAATAGCTTTAAAAGGTATGTTGCTCAGCAAGTGGTCCTCTGGTCTTTCTCTAATGTTTTAGAAAAAATTCCCAGCCACAGATGCTCTTTGGGAATAGATCATTAAACTGATGAAAGAGTTGAACTACATTATCATGTTGTACTTCAATAGCTTAATTTAAGGCATTCTAATCACCAGAGAGAAAATAACACGATATGTACTCGAATATGACCTGTATTCAATAGTGTGTGTTTAACACAACCTTCAGGAAGCCTCAGAAACCTTCAGTAGAATCTTCCAGCTGTCAGCTCTGCCTCTGCACTTGTATGTCACAAGTTTCTGCGGACAGTTCTGCTTTTTTTTAGTCTAACCTCTTAGCACACCTATGGGATGAATCTCTGACAGATGGGTGTAATCCATTCATTAGATTATGGATCCTAGTTCTCCCAGGGGTAGTTTCAAATTCACATGGTGCTCTTAATATTCTTCCATTTGGATGGGATCCGTGATTTATTTGACTATTGTACCTGCTAGGGAGGTTCATGTGTATTGTTTATTTCACCAGCATACAAAATAATGTACATTCTAAAAAATATGTTCCTCATTCACTCATTGGAGATCATGAGGTATGATTAATAGTAATCATGTTTTGGAATATGTAATAATTTTTTACAAAAATTTTATCACAGGAGAAGCAATCTGATCCCCAAGCAGAGACACAGATTTGCTTGGAAATGGCAGTCTCAGCAAGCATCTTCATTTTTGGACTCACAAGGTGAAGAGCGCCCTAATCAACCAACTACCCATGACATGCTCAACTGTAAGGACACGAATAACAGCACTTATTTAGGAGTAAGGGAGGAGATGAGGCCAACCCATTTGTGACCTAAAAACCTCAACATATCTGCGAAATCTGAGAGGATTAGGACATACACATATTGAAGGGAAAAAACCCCCACACTCTTTGAGAGGAAAAATTCTAAGAAATTCCTTCTTATTGTGGTGTGTTTGGTTTTTCCACAGACCTGATCCATTACTGATGGAAAATCAATGGACAAGAAACAAAAACTAATGTCCTTATTCTTTCCTAATGTTGTTTTACGTGTTAAAGGAAAAGACAAAATTCTCAAAAAAGCAGGATAAAGAAAATTGTTAAGGTCTGCAACAGTGCATATTTTCATTCTTCACAAAAATGCTGAGGACTGCTAATTCTCAGATTGCACACAGTGCTGGAGATGCTGTCAGTAAAACTGCATTTAGCACTTGTATTAGTCCAGAGGCAGAAGCAGAAATTAAAACATGTCATCAAGGACAGTTAAATTTGCATGAACTAAACATTAAAGCAAAGAATGCATTCGTAGGGATTTATTTTTATGTGCCTTTCTAGAAGGATGCCAGTGCACAGCCGTTTTTTTATTGAATTGCCAAAGCCATTCCGAGGATATTTTGCAACAGTTAAATCTAGAAATTAAGACTTTAGGACTTAGTTGGTTAAGTTGTGCTAGGAAAAAGACTCAATAATTTTTATATTAGAAAAGTATTTTGGCTTCAGAAATTGGATTGCATCAAAAATTGTGTAAGTATCTGTGCTTGTATGACCAAATTTGCTGGCATTTATGGAAACTGCAAATGTATAATCAAAAAGGTAGTAAAGCCACTTTGTAAGAAAAGTAATCTCTAAATAAGTATTGAGTATATCTTTCCAGTAAATACTTTTAGAACTTTTTAGCTATGCTACTACTCTTTGGTCTAACAGCACAATCAACAGGAAACCACATGTGAAAATATGCGAAATGGGAGAATATGGGAAAGAGATAATTTTCCATATTCACTTCTGAAAGAATTCCAAAGCCTTATTTAGCATTAGCTAAACATTAAGGAATCCATAATCAATTTTTTATTTTTAATATTTCTGATTAGAGAAACTGACCACAAAATGCATAGTACATACAACTTGAGGTCTAGCTTTCAGGAATGAGCCTACAAAACATTTTATTGAATGTTTATAGTTTTAGTTCCCAGAGAGCTTCTTGCCCTAAGCTGATTTCAGGAAACCAAAACATATAGGTTAGCTTATTGTTTATTTAAGCATGACACAAAAGAGCAATTTATTTTGAAAACTGTTCCAGGATTCTCAAGGTCATTCACAAAAGGAGCATACTTTATTCTCTCATTTTGTACTAAGAAGTAGTTGAACAAGTAGGTTTTATCATTGTAGAAAGATAATTTGTCAGGGAGCTACTGGAGGTATGTTTTGTTTTGAATTTACTGCATTAAAATATTGGTAAATACAATAAAAGTAGTTTTTATTACTTGCCTGATGTCCAAGGTACTTTCCATCTGTTCTATTTTCCATCTGGTCTCCTCTTCCCCAGCAGATCAAGGTACGGCCAACCCTTCTGACAGCCGAGTGGGAGCAGGAGGGCTGTCATCTCCAACTTCACTTCAAGAGGCATTGAAAACTTCAGTGCCACAGGAGTGGTTGTTTGAAAAAACCACCAGATGGGTATGAAACTTGCTTTACAGAAGGAAAAAGTAGGTAGACCTAACTCCCTAGCTTTGATGTAAGTTTTCCAACTTTGTTTCTCTCCTGACTTCCTCCAGCTCAGAGAGTCTCAAGGGTTGGTTCTGTTAACCCTGCAAATGTCATTTGACTCGGGGCTAAGAAAGGCTTATAAAATGTGATGGTTTCATGCAGTTTGCACAGCTTATGCACCTGGCCTGACTCTGGCAAAGCTTGCTAAGTTTATATCTTCTCTGATATTGTCCTCTATCATTGAGGCTTTCAGGCATGCATAAAAACACAGGGGTTATTCATGGCAATTCCCTGCAGTTATTTCTTTCTGATTTTGCCAAAATCAAATATTTACCTGCAGACACACATAGAAAAATATCATTGCCATTTCTCATGCTCTGCATTTATAGGGAACAGCCGTCTTCACTGATAATTAAAACACAGATCAAATGTGTGACTGGTCAACAGTAGCATGCAAGTTCTCTTGGACATTGTCCTGGCAACCACAGTATGAACTTCTGCTATGAGAGATATAGTCAGCAGCATCTTTTAGCAAAAGCACTACTTGACAATACTAATTGAGCTTTTATTTATTAAATAAAATTTGTCAATATTGGTGCTCAATACTATCATTTATTTATAATGGATTAACGAATTTCAAAGGTGAAGAAAATGTTTTTATATTTTAAGAAGTGTACTATTTAACTTTTACTTCTAAAATACTAAATTTTCTCAAATTAAAATTTAAAATTGTATTAGAAATTATTAGACAATTTTGTTTTTTAATAAGAATAGGGTTTTCACTACCAGTGGACTCTTTAATGCAGTCCAATGTTATTCATCAGTGGCATGGTGAAAGTGTAACCAGGCATGTAATTTTACTATTGTGGAAAAGATAATGAAATGAGAGATAATCTGCACTTCATTTGTCTTTAACATATGATGAAATATTGAGTGCAGTTTTCATCACTTTTCAGGGACATCCTTAAGAAGCTGTCAATGGTTTCACTACTGTTGATCAAATTAGGCTAACAACTTTTGACAGCACTTGAAAAAAAATAACATTTAATTTACATATTGCTTGAAACTTACCTGTGAAATATGAGGCATCTTAAATCACATTCTGTTATTTTTTTATGTCTTCTCAAATTAATTTGGTAGAAATGCAAGGGAAAAAAAATAGAAGAATGACACTCCAAATGTTTACGTGTGTACAACAAAATTTATGCACTCATGGCAATGTGTGGAGAATTGTTTGTAAAACACAAAAGATTAGAGCATATATGGTGGACAGGTTTTGGTATTAATTATCTGAGCTATTGTCCTTCACATAGATGTGAGTTACTTGCAAGGAAGAAAGTTTTTTTTTTCCCCTGGCTGGTCAATTATTGGGTAAGGAAGGAACTGCAATGGCAGCTCAGACTGGTGTTAACTGGAAACAGAAGTTTCCTGGAAAATCAAAGGATAGTGCAGAATGAAAACAGTCAGGGAGACAAAGCAGTAAATATATAACAGATTAAAAGAGGTGTAAAAGGCCGGGTCTGGGAGACAAAAAGTGTGAGATTGTTGCTAGGAACACATAAGCCATGATCTGGGCTTTATTGCATCATGGAATTGCTGGAATGAGAACAGTCCTGACAGACAAGAAACAGCAGTCAGGGAGAAGTGGAAGACAGTTGTTTCATTATTTTTCTTTCATTCATTCTCAATTTCCTCCAAATGATTGACTATCTAGCTCTCTTCAGGTAAAACTTGCTTGAGCCTTTGATATTGTTGTGGTTTGATGCTGGTTAGGCACCAAGCACACAAAATCTTATCTATTTCTGTTATAGTTGAGCAGAGAAGGGGAAATTAAAACTTCATTTTCATAAGGTAAAATAAGGATTATTGAGGTAAATGGAAAATTTCAAGGCAGAACAGATCCACACCTAAACAGTTACAGTCTAAAGAAGATTTATTACTAACAGAATTAAAAGTAAAAAGAAATAATAAGAAATTAAAGTAACTTTCAAACACCTTTCTCTCCCAGTACCTCCCTTTTTCCACCAGCCTGCACAAGGGAAACAACACATGGGGTTTGGTCAGTGTTTCATTTTTTAAGAGTCTTTCTTTATGTTTAAGGAAAAGAGTTTCTTCTGCTGTGCCATGGGATGCTTCCCACAGGAGAAAGGTCTCTACAAACTTCTTTAGCACGCTTCAAATTTTCACAAAATAACAGTCCACCTGGAAAATCTGCTACAGTGAAAAAATATCCCTCCCCTGAATTTTGCAGTCTTCCCGCACTGCCAATCATGGGCCATAATAGCCATGGGGTTTAGTCTTTTAAGGATGAGCTACTCCAGCCTGAAAGCAAAGGCTTTCTTCTTCAACCTCTAAAAGCCTTTCACAACATCTACGGGCTCCGGCGCTGAGCACTTTTTCACGAGCTGCGCGTGGATTTCTGCATCCCCCCAATGTACTTCAATGACTTACAGAGAAACAGTTCGTAACATTACAGTCCTCACCATGGCTTGCAAGGAGTATTTTCATCTCCGGTGCTAAAAGCTCCTCCACTCCCTTTTCCCTTCCGTCACAACTGACCTTGGAGTCGCCATGTTAGCTTCGTCGCACATGATCTCACTTTTCCTTTCTCTCTGACCTGGAAGAAAACTGGTATCTGCAAGTTTTCGGCTGAAAAGTTGATCTTGTTCAGGCTTTACATTGGAGCAAGCTTCACCGTCCATATGTTGCCAGCTGGATGGTGTTTTCCTGGTTTGGCACAAGCTGTTCTGGCTGCAGGGAGGCCCCACTGCTCCGCGGGGGACTGCAGCGGCTTTACATGAAATCTTGGCTGTGCAGTCCCAGCTCAGCTGGGGTTTTCCAGCCACATGGTTACTCATGGTTCCTGGGGTGGCTTTCCCAGCAGCCTGGCCCATGCCATTGTGCCGGAGGGGGCCGGGCTGACTCCAGGATGGGGCCGGAGGCCTTCCCCCAGCCACTCCTTAGTGGGAAGCAGGAGCAAAAGGAAATTCCCATGCTTCCTCCTTTCTGTAAATATGTAGATCAGGGAGGAGTTACCATCTTATTTCATTGGTAGAGTAACCTGTCTATCAACTATTAGCTCTGTGCCAGTCACAGAAATTGAGCAGCTGTTTCCCTTTCCTCTTCCCTACGAACAAGTTTTGGTAAACCACCATAGACAGGCACTTTTTAGAAAAAGACACAGATGAAAGCTCTGGCAGTCCTGTGGCCTAAGGAATACACAAGCAATGTTTATGACTTTTGTGCTAGAATCATCTAAGTGTGCAGAGCTGTGTGTGTCTCTGAACATAAACACCCCCATAATCATGGAAGATATAGCAATCAAATGGTATGGAAAAGATATTTGTCTTTGAATGCAAAACATTTGTGGGTTTTATTATGCTTTTTCCATATTTTTTTTCAAATTTGTGTTGTTTTGGGTTTTTTCATTGTCTCTTTTGAAAAGAGATTTTTTAAAAATTAAGAGTATGGTTATAGCGTAACTCAAAAACGATGTTTATAGATCCAAGAATAAATAGTCCATGTCCAAGTTCTACCTCACTCAGACATGACTGAGAAGTCCTGTCCTGTACTGATCTACTAATCTTTGAACATATTTTAGGACTCTCATAGTTTTACCCCAGTCGGCATCATCATCACATAGCTGCTTGGTCACTCCCTGTCCCAGCAGGACTGGGTGAAGAGAATTCAAATGGTAAAAGTCATGAGTTTAAGAATTTAAATACAATAAAATATTCATCATCAACAACAACAAAATCATAAATAACAAATTGCAATGAAAAGGAAAATTAAAGAGAGAAAGAAACACAACCCAAGAAAGACAAGTAATGCAAACGAACAGCTTCTCAGCGACTGATTTATATCCAGGTAGTCCCTGAACAGTGAACTTACCCCAAACCTTGCCCTAGTTTTACTGCTAAGCATGACCTCATACTGTATGAAATATCCCTTTGTTCAGATAAGGGCAGCTGTCCTGGCTATGCCCCCTCCCATTTCTTGTGGGCCCAGACTAGTCATGGTGGAGTGGTGTGAGGAGTGGAAAAGGCTCTGTGTAAGTACTGCTCTGCAATGTAAAAAATATTCTCTGAACTATCAAAGCTCTTTCCACCACAATCCCAAAACATAGTCCTATGCTACCTGGTATAAGGAAAATTGGCTCTACCTCAGCCAAAACTAGCACAATTGCCCATTTTTTTTTCCTAAAACTGAGTGCAGTCTCAGTTTACTTGGGCAGTGAGTGTCCCAGATTGGACTTCTTCACCTGCCTTTTTAAGAGCAGAAATCATCAAGAAGTAGGATAGGACTGCTTGACCATCCTGCTACTCAATTTATTCTATGACAAAAAAACCCTGAAAAACTTCTGTTTTCCAGTTTCTTTATTTTTAATTTTATTACAGCAGCAACCTTTCGTGTTTTTAAAAACTAAGTTAGAAAGTTCCCTAAGGAAACAAAACTCCAGCCATCGTACTATTGCCTTGCACTGCTTGTATACTCCACTGCCTGTTTGTATCTGGTTTTAAACCTGTTGGCAGAAATGACAGAGAAGCGTCAATTGAAACATTACTGTCTACAGATAACTTGAGCACTGCTGTTGGGGTAGAGCAATGAATTTGCATCTTCTAGCCAGGGAAAGACCACAGTGTAAGGGACCCAGCCACCTCGAATGTGAGATGGAGACCGCGAGGGTGACTAGGGGGCTCTGTCCATGGTGCTGCTTGAACTGAGCTTTGAACACCTTGCTCAGAAGCCAGAATTGAAAGAAGTGGAAAATGAAACAGTAATGCCATCTGCCACTTGGGCACAATAACATAAGCAGATTAAAAAAAATGTAATAGCAGACACTAGACAGAAAGATAGTCAATTAACCAGAAGTATTTACAGGAGACATATTTTCTTCTTTATTGACATGATTTTCCATTTCCATCTGTGTACAAAAAAAGCAGAGCTATGAGAGAGATTTTTTTTTCCTTTAACTATACTCACTTATTCTGAATGCACCACATTCTTCTCAAGAAGAATGCAGATGAGCAAAAACCACCTTTTTAAAGACTGTTTTAGCAGAATGAACTGGAATCATCTCAGAAATTGGCTGGCCCAAAAGCAGACAAGCCCAAACTTTATTTGATAATGAAAGACAGAGGAGGAGGGAAGCTGCAATCTCTAGGGGCAAAGAAAAAACCAACACAACAACACCTCACAACAATAAAGAAACAAAACCCCCAAGCAAACAAAAAAGCATCACTACTAACGGAAACTTTAAAGCATATTTTTTCAGACTCTTCCACATACTACACCAATACCTTTTGATGAGATCTTTGGGCTGCTCAGGGAATCTCTGAAGGGTTTTGAATTTCCTTAGACATAAAGAATGTGTCTTAAATTTCATTGAAATACTATGGGGTCTTGAAAACAAATACTCATAGTGAATTCATAAAAGCTCAGCCATTCTGATATTTCTCAGATTTAATTTAAATGCAAAATGTAGGAACTGTACTGAAATACACAATCTTTATTTTTTACATGTTTTTTTTTTTACTTCTTTCTTACTTTCTGTTTGATTTGGATTTCATTTCCTTTCCTTTTTTTTTTTTCAAAAGAAAGGATAAAGCCTACTTTCAAACTTTCCTTATGAATAAACTATGTGAAGTGTGTCATTAGAAGAAAGACTATTTTGTTGAGGCTTTTCTTAGTAGATTTAAAAATTTGGCCCAAAATTATATGGAAATTAGAAATATGCGCCCCGATTTTTTCTTAATTTTAAGGAACTTAGAACCAACTCTACAAATGAAGACAAAATCAAAGCCAGTTATTAATTTCTGAAGGTGCTTTGCCAAACAATAAAATAAACAATCACATAAGTTTGAGACACAGAAATGAGTTCTTGAAGAAAGATCAGTCACTAAAGGAAAATGAATGATGGCTTTGTATCTGGTGAGGTTTTGGGTTGGGTCTTTTGTTGGCTTGTGTTTGTTCGGTTTTTTTCTCCTGTATTGTTTTGTAGGTTAGTCCACTGGGAGGTCCACTGAGCAGTACAGACTTCCACATAGCCAAGCTCAGTGGTTCCAGGATTTTTCATTTTTAGCTTTCTAAATATTTAGATGGTTCTCCATTAATACAAACATGAGCTTGCTAGTATTGGACTCACTTCTCTGAGTTAGTTATCTCTTGTGTTAACTCTGTGGTACTCCAGAATGCCACCTAGAGAAGGCTGAAGAGGTAAATAGGAAAAATGCATGTTTTTTTCTCATGAATTTCCATCCTTATGCAGTAGTTATCTGCTACAGTGTCATTTCCTCTGACTCATTGCCACATCATTGATCACATTTTGACATGGGAAGGCTGCAGCTTGAAACACATAGACAGATTTACTCCTTAATTCCAGCTTGCATAACCAAATTTTATAGTAAAAGTTAATCTTACTCAGTGGAAGCTGAGTTTGCAGTAACAAAATGTGGTGAATATCAAAAAGCAGAGTTATGTAATATATGTAGGGACCCAACAGATAAATAATGGCATTATTTAGGGGTGACATCCTTAACCAGGAGAGAAAAGGCAGAGTAATTTGTCTCTGTCTGTTTTCTCTTTGTTACCGTCCTTGAAGGGGCTGTACCTGTCTTTTATACTTCTTTTTAACTCCTTTGTGTTTTGACAACATAAAGGAAGATTTTTGTATGCTGACTAAATTTTTTTTTTTAGTCTTTCTTATGCCTTAAAGCCAGTTCTATCCTGGACACCAGATTGCATTCCTTCAGTAACCAATAACGAGCCTTTTCTGATTTGTGTTTATAACCCTGTTGCTAATATAACCCTAATATGCTTGTATTTTCAGGGCGTATGTTGTCACAGTATAATATGAAGTACATAATAAACAACTGGGGTGGTTGGAAAGTATGGGGTGTAGAGAGGTACCCAGACCAGAGCTTTCCAACCATGTTTTCATTTCTGCTTTTGCTACCTTTGAACTCCATTGATTCTTACCTTCTTGGCTATACCATCACCTCAAGAATCTCCATATCAGAGTAACTAGAGCAATCTTCTTGATCTGCAAGTCATGGATTCAAGCTTCTTCAGGCTCTGAAGAGGCTAGGAAATACCCTGTCCTCTCATGCAGATAAGTTAGTTTCAGACACACAAAAGTTGGACATTGCTTCTTCTTGCAGAACTTTTGAGAAAAAAACATGCCATTGCTATATTTTATATGAGCTCAGTCCTCTTGGTTCTCCACATGGTCATATCCTGGAAAGTCTTAGAGAGAGAAATAGTTGCACCAGTTCATTTTAATTCTCGAGTTCTCTAGAAAAACGGTAGCAACCATAGTATTTAGGTAATATATATCACTGAAGATGCATAAAGAAGACAAGTTGCATTTCCAAAACGAGTAATACAAGCCCATTATAAATGCCATAACTTTCAAAATACAGGAAAACATTCCTTCATTGATATTCTGAAACATCTTCCCCTGAAATGTCAAACTTAGGAACCAATACAAAGTTTTTTAATGATGTATATGATTGGATGTGAAAATAACTCTGTTTTATGTCACAGACTAAATTTTGAATGCTGAAATTATGTTTGGTGGGCTCTCTTTCTTTTTCCCCCCCCTAAATTACAATAACTATAAAATGGAATAATACACTAAACTTACAATTTTAAAATAGGGAATTTAATAACAAGGATGAACATCTATGGACAGGGTTCATTAGGCTTGCTTCTAGAAGAAGATAATGCTTCACCTGCATATTACACAATGATTCAGGTTCTCAAGCTAAAATTTAATCTTTTAAACATTGGTTAATATTATCAGCCACAAGTCTTCTGGGACTTTTAATTGTCTGAATTAAATTGAATATTTTTTTCCAGCTTTTGTTACCACCCAATTAATTTTCAAAACCAATTAAGATAAAAATCACCCATAATAATATCATACTTATTATTAAACCTATAGTTTTGCCAATCTCATTTACCATTTTTGACCTACCCTTAATGGCTCCTGATTAGAAGGGGCATTGACTCCAGGAGTTGTGCCTGTGAGCTATTCATGCATTTGGAAAAGCATGTTGTCTTGTATTGGGTATTGGTTTTGCTAACTGAAGAGGTAAAAGAGTAGTTTACAATGAATAATTCATTTGACACATGTAACCCATTTTTAGACTAACATAATATCTGCAAGTAGACCACATTTTCCTAACAATACTAATTAAATGTGTGCAAAAAACTCCCTTTGTGTTTTAAGTTCTATTGGAAGAAATACACAGAGGTAAATGTAAAGATATTTACTGTTAGTTCAATATTTTTTTCTCTTTCTTGACTGAAAAATTGTACAAGAATATTTGGTGTTAATATTTGAAATCCCAGTATTGCAAATTTTTTTGTGAGTATATGATGCTCTCATGCCAAGTCCTAGTGGAGACAATGTAATTCATATTTATTTTCTGGAAATCTGCTTTTTGTAAGCTCTTCTTCATACAATTGTAGAATGGTTTGGGTTGGAAGGGACATCAAAGATCATCTAGTTCCATCACCCCTGCCATGGGCAGCACGCCACACACTAGGTCAGGTTGCTCAGAACTCCACCCAACAGGGCCTTGAACACTTCCAGGGACTGGGTATCCACAGCTTCTCTGTACAACCTGTTTCAATGCCACACCATTCTCAATGTACAGAATTTGTTCCTAATATCTAATCTAGACCTACCCTCCTTCATTTTAAAGCCATTCCCCCTTGTATAATCACGGCCCTTTAAAAAGTGCCTCTCCAGCTCTCTTGTAGGCCTCTTTTAGATACTGAAAAGCAGCTATAATATCTCCCTGGAACCTTCTCTTCTCCAGGGTGAACAACCCTAACTCTCAGCCTGTCTTCATAGGAGAGGTTCTCCCACCATCTGATCATCTTTGTGACCCTCCTCTGGACTCAATCCAGTGGGTCCACATCCTTCTTATGTTAGGGATCCCAGAGCTGGACACAGCACTCTGAGTGCTCATGAGAGCAGAGTAGATGGGCAGAATCCCCTCCCTCACCCTGCTGTCCACACTGCTTTTGATGCATCCCAGGACACAGTTGGCCTTCTGGGCTGCATGTAGGTAGGCTGCACTTTGCTGGGTCATGTCCAGCATGTCATTCACCAACACCCCCAAGTCCTTGTACCCAGGGCTGCTTTCAATCCATTCTCTGCCCAGCCTGCACTTGTGCTTGGGATTGCCCTGACCCAGGTGCAAGACCTTGCACTTGGCCTTGTTGAATTTCAGGAGATTTGCACAGTCCCACCTCTCAAGCCTGCCAAGGTCCCTCTGGATGAAATCCCTTCTCTCCAGTGTGTTGACTGTACCATGCAGCTTGGTATTGTGGGCAAACTTGCTGAGGGTGGGCTCAAGCCCACTGTCCATGTCACTGACAAAGACATTCAACAGTGCTGATCCCAATACCGAGCCCTGAGGAATGTCGCTTGTCACAAGTCTACAGCTGGATATTGAGCCATTGGCCACAATTCTGTGAGTGAGATTATCCAGTCAATTCTTTATGTATCAAGTAGTTCATCTATCAAACCAACATCTCTGCAGTTTATAGAGAAAGATGTCTTGTGGGACGGTGTCAAATGCCTTGCACAAGCCCAGACAGGTGATGCCAGTTACTGTTCCATCATCCACCACTGCTGTAAGCCTGTCACAGAAGGTCACCAAATAATTTGGGCACAGTTTGCTCTTAGTGAAACTATGTTGGTGTCACCAAATCACTTCCTTATTTTCCATGTATTTTAGCATAATTTCCAGGAGTATCTTCTTCATGATCTTGCCAGGCACAAGGTGAGACTGACTGGCCTTTATTTACCCAGGTTTTTCTGTTTTTCTCTTTTTAAAAATGAGGGTTATATATCCCTTTTTCCAGTCAGTTGGAACTTCACTGGACTGCCATGACTTCTCAAATATGATGGATAGTGGCTTAGTCACTTCCTCCACCAGTTCCCTCATGACCCACAGATGCATTTCACAGCCCCATGGACTTGTGCACCTTCAGGATCCTCAGACAGTCTCATACCTGATCGTCTCCTACAGTGGGTGCCAGTCCCTGCCTTTGCCTCCTATAACTTGGTCAGCGTGGCTGAAGCACTTACTGGTGAAGACCAAGGCAAAAAAGTCATCAGATAGTTCAGCCGTCTCCATATCCCAGGTAACCAGGTTTCCCATTTTCTTCCAGAGAGGGCCCATATTTTCTCTAATCTACCTTTCATCATTAACGTACCTAGAGAAGGTTTTCTTGTTGCCCTTGAAATCCCTGGCCAGATTTAATTTTACCAAGGCTTTAGCCTTCCTAACGTGATCCCTGGGTGCTCAGATAATCTCTCAGTATTTCTCCTTTTGAATGCTTGCAACCAGTGAACAGAAGTGAGGCTGCACATAAGGATAAAATGGAACAAATGAAAATGTGAATACCATGTGGAAATAGTCCATATTCTTTCTCCAAGCCTAACTAGCTCCACTGTCTTAGTGTACTTTGAAGAGTTCTCTTGTGAGTACTCCATCATTGCTTTCCTTTATGATTAGACAGTCACATTTGTGTATGATACAACAACATTAGAAAACACACAGTGAGTTAGATCATCACTTTTTGTCAACACGTTCATGTAAATACAGTTGAAAAGCTCTGCCTTTCAGAAAATGAAGCCTTTTATTCTCAAAGGTCTGAAAGTCAGAATGCAGATAATTTGTCATGTTATTCCATAACCTTTTTTTCTCTGTTGGATACCTTCTTTCCTCTCACTTATGTGTCTCGTTTTTCTGTAGTCACCAGCTAGTTACAGGTATTTACCTATACCTGAAAATAGAATGTACCTGAGTATATGTATTTAAGAAAATAATTTCTGTAAACCAGCAATCAGTCCTTAAGAACAATCAGTAGCAAATCTGCATGTCAATTTTATTATATGTACCAATAATATAAATAAACCCAAGAACTGAATGTATAATTTATAAAGCTAGTAGTTTTTCAATAGTGAATCTAGAAACTGTATCGAGAACCCTTTTTATTCTTACTGCAAACATTTTATATGATAAATGGATACCTTTTTCAAAAATGTTTGTTGTTGACCAAACCACTGACATTCAATAAGGATTTTTATTTGGATAAATGCAAAAATAAGCAAGTGGTAAAGCATGAATAAATATTAAACTTGAAGGATGTTGAAAAAGATAGGAAATATAGAAACAACTGAACCATTGCAAGAACCATTTGACTGTTTATTTCATATTGTTTTCTCCACATAGAATATTTATTTTCTCCCTCTAAAATTGGCCTCACTGAATCACAGCATTTTCACCTTATGGAATCAGATGAAAAAAGTTAGCAACTTCCTAACTGGATCTATCTTGACTATGATCCATTTCTTCATTAAACTTAAAAATCTGCAGCCGGGGAGAATTAAGCCTTAAGAACTACAGAGAGGTCATCATTCAAGTAAATGAATGTTCTGCATGAATGTTGGAAGGAGTAAGAGTGAAAAGAGTGAGCCATCTGTTTTAGAACTGCCACAGGATTTAGAAGTCTATATCGCAGGTATAGATCATAAGTCAGACCTGGCACTTACATTTTTCTGTGAATATTACAGGGCCTTTCTGAAATTAAACTGAGCCAAAGGCTGTACAATCCAAGCTGCCCAGAGATTAAATTAGACTAGTTAGGAAATGTGGTGAAATATCCTGGTTTATTTCCAGGAAAACTCTATTAATCTATTATTCAAGTAGAATATAATATAAATCAATCATCATAGCAAGTCCATATCCTCTATCGCACCAGCTGTTTATATGGGGGGGAAGAGAGAGAAAGAGAGAGAGAGAGAGCAAAATTGATAAAATTCTTCTAATCTAGAGAATGAGGAAGGAAATTTTTCATATCATGATTTTGGAAAGGAGACCCAGGAATGTACATGGTAGTAAGATTGTATGGGCCTATCCTGAGATAACTTCAGCCAACTTTTTGGAACATTAAAAAAAAAAAAAAGCCTCGATTTACTTGCTAGAGGTGCTCAGTCACTAGTGCTTTTAGATGTTTCATTCCAGAGAGAAATAAAATACTGTTATACTTCAATGACAATAAGGAACATGAGATTTTAAACCCTGTTAGTCCATATTTTATCAATGTCTCATCTATCGGTATGGAGAATTTGTACAGCTAGGCTCATTTATAGAAAGAAGGGGTACAGTGAGAGGTCGTGCCCAAAGTGAAAGCTTGGTCCAGGAGTTTGTCCTAAGAAGCTCAATGACCTGACTAAGCTAATATCAATGGAACTTACTATTTATTTCATAGAATTCTGGATTTTAGTTTAAATTTAAATTTTAATGTTAATCTTCTCTACAGGGAAGTTAATATGTCCTTCTGTGAATTTACAGCAAGTATTTACTTGCAGTATAAACTGTAAGCACATCAGTCACCTTAACACAACAGTGCCAGCAGAGTATACAAAATTCCCTTCCCTTTAAATGGGCTCAAAGACTGTAACTTTATCTTTTCCACAAATGGTCTGTATCACAAACTACACCACTTGAAGTTAAACTTAAAAGGCATTACACCAATATGTAAGAGAACTGTACTGACACCTCTAAGGCATTCTCAGGAACTAAACTGCTCAGTGAAGATAGGTGAGGGTCATATCCACTTCATACCACTGACACTTCTAACAAATTAAAGGTTATATACAAAATATTATGCTGTGTATTGAAAAATCTGCTGCCTGACAGCAGAAAAATCTACTGTGTGACATGAAATCTTTACACCTCATTGCCTTCAACTTTGGAGCAGAAAGTTTTCTAGTCCTCTTCCCTTTCCCATCACACCTACTTTCACTGTATGTAGTGAATTTTCCACAATATTAAACTATCAAAGTAGTCTCTCAGACTGTACTCCTGGTGTATTTACTATTATTAAGAAGTTTTTGTTTCACAAGTTAAGATAAAGATAGTTTACCTTCTCAGCTAATATGACTGTTTTGTGCAAGATATTTCATCAAGTGTCAGAACAACATTCTGCTATAATGCTCGCAGTACTTCCTTTTTCAGTCCCACTGCATGTTACCTGGAGAATCAACTGATGTAAATTAGAACCTCTCTGGCTATTTTTTACTTCATACATTATCCTATTACTTTTCAGAAAGATAAGGTACAGACTGGTGTGGATGTCATCAGAATATGTAAGGACGGTTCTTTGCATTTATATCTAAAAATATGTTTCATTTTCATTTGTGTATATGCAAACACTCAGTAAATTATGAGAAGCACAATCAAATGAAAGCAAAGTATTTGGTGACAGAGCTGGTGTTTCATTTATAAGTTCTTATTAACCAAGTAATAATTACCCTATATTCCTTCATTTGTTGACTCCTTATTTTAAAAATTACATGTTTAAAAAAATCCCTAAATATTTTGCTATAGCTCATATAAAATCACTAGCAAAATTGTTTACAAACTGTGTACTTTAAAACTAGCCATTTTTTTCTTATAGTAGAATGATGGGGGTTTTTTGATTTTTTAACTTTTCAGTATAAAAGTGGACTTGCTCCTAGTAGGTCTTTACTGATCCCTTCTATTCATATTTAATTCAGTGAGTCTACATGAATAAAAAGGAGAACACATGCATGAGATATGTAAAACTAGACCCTCTAATATTAAAGTAGTGAAATGAAATAGCAAATCCTTTACTGCTGGTGTTCCACAGAGGTTACAGAATCTGCAGTGTGTAAGAGGTTTCAATCTTTTCCATTAAAATTTTTGTCCCTTTTTCCCTGTGTGAAAGATTGAAGCAAATTTTAAAGGATTTTCAGCGGGGAAGACTGCATTCTTTTATTTTTAACAGTGAGATAGAGTGAAAGGAGTCAGTTTGCTAACATTGTAAGCTGTCGCCAAAAAGTAAGTCATAGCTTGATATTAAGAAATGCAAGACATTATGAGAAATTCAGGTATTATTTCTTTACATAAAGGTTATTGGAAATACAAAACTAATTGTCTAAATTACTGGACCAGAAAGGAGAAGCATAAGTCAATCAAATGAAAGTAAGTTAAATCAGTCAATCAAATGAAAAGCAGAACAGGAATTTTATAACATGAGTAACCAAAATCTTGAATCACTGCCAATATTACTACAGACAGACTGCTTCTGTATCAGACTTCTTCATCTGATTTAACTTTTGTACGTAAATGTCCCTCCAGCAGACAGGGCATGAAATCCCAAAGCCACAAGCTGCAGAACCAACTACGTGTTTTTCTGCTTCTTCATTCTCTACTCTTACAGGATGAAAATTCAGTGTGAAACAGCAATTAATGTAATCAGACATCTTTTGCCTGGTAAACAAGTATAGTCTACATATGAATTTGAATTATGAGATGGGATCTTAGATTTACACTCATACTAAAAAAAAGGTCCCTTGCTATGTATTTACCTGTTCATTATTTGTGTGAATGTTTTTCCATGTCTATATAATTGGAACGACAGAAAAAAATCAGTGTTACCAAAATCATTTTAGATTTATTGCTTACTTCTATTCCTTTTTTCATTTTTACATCTTATTTTCATAGCCACAAATTGAATACTTCTGAAAGCTTTTTTCCTATTCTTTTGGGCATTCATATAAAAGAATTAGACATGATTTTCTGGGCTTAGCCTATTGTTGATGAGGCTTTGAGAAAAACTAATGAAGACTAACAGTAAGCAGTGGTTTACCTCAGTAGTTTCAGATATTTTCTGAGAGGAAGTTGTCACAGAGTTCTTGCTCCTCCTACGCCCTTGGGTGGCCAAAGCTGTCTTCCAGCTACATTTTCTTGCTAGTTGTGTGATGCACTCACACCCTTCTGTTTCAGTGTACCCTAATTACTAGCAGTCCCAAAACACCCTTTCAAGAATACGCGGTGCTTGTTTTAGGACAGTGAACAGCTTTTATCCCAGTTCCATGTCCTGGGCTCTGCTGTTTTGGAAAAAGGACTCACAAGATGTAAGCCTTCTGTTCTGGAAGGGCTTAATATTTAAACTAGAAATAAAAATACATGAGTTGAAATTGAACATTAATGAGATCAGATATTGACAGTATTTTCTCCAGAACTACTAGAATTGAATTTGTTTAGGAATTAGGGCTAAAGGACATGACATTGTGAACTTTATACTATAAATGTAGAGCAATTACTTGGAGAAGTTACCAATAAAAGGCAAGTAATCCTTCTCAAGAACTTCCCCAAACAAAAAAAAATTCACCCAAACTCATCCCTGAACTCTATTTCCTTGATGATAGAGCTCATCATACAATTTACACAGATACTAAATGGATTAACTTTAATATTTATATTAATATATTTGATACTATTTGATATATATCAGATATTTGATATATATCAAGTATTTGATAATATTTGATGCTGGATATTTAATGAATCACCTTTAGCAATCATAGCAACATTTCATGTAAGAATCAATAAATACAATGTTGCAATTTCTAAACATCTTTTTATATACAACAATATCCACCCATGATTATAGAATTATAAAAATCATGTTAATTTGTGTGAAATTACCCTGTAAATTCCCTAGAGAAAGAAACAAGAGTATGAAGAATATTAGTCAGAGTTCATGTAAACTGAACCAAAAACATTGCACAAAAGACAATACGCAAAGGTGAAATAGATCCAGAATTATTTGGATCCTGGCAATATTTCTGGGAAGAGGGAAATTGATTTTGATTAATGTAATAATGAACCCCTGTTTATACAGGAGTTTCAATCCCTGCATATTTTACAAGCTGATAGTTTCAAGACATTAAATCTTGAATTTGAATTCACTCACACCAACATTTTCCCATTACCTTCTTATTCTGGTGCATATTGTGCATTTTGAGATGAATAACAAAATATTACAATAAGAAAGAATACTGTGTGACTGTTTATATGAGGAACACAAAAACAAACTAGCAAACCCCTCAGGTATTCTTATTAAAGTGGGGGAGGGAGTTGATATAGACAGAATGGAGCTCCATGAACTGGAATTTGACCAAGCTAAAAGGATTAGCAGTCTTCCTTGACCAAAAAGGTACCAAGAGAACTTTAACGAGGAGACACATCTGGCAAACAGGCAGCTTGGAGGCCAAATAATACCATCCTTCATCAGCTCTTAAAATTCCACAGACCTGAAGAGTGTGGCTAGAAGAGTTTCTAGGAGTGATATTTCACTGTGCAGCAATAGAATGACTGGAGTTATGAGGCCAGGGATAAATCACACTGATGGTCTTATTGAAACAGCCGTGCCTGGAAGGGAGGTGTAGTCTCTTCCCCAGACACAAAGAAAGCAAGCTGATGCAAGAAGCCAAAACACTTGTGCTCTGGGGACACTTAAACATGCCTGTGAATGATTATTCTTCTCATGAGGGGAACATGCTTTAATTACAAAAAAAGGGGGTTCAGGGCAGTTGATATGAAATAAATTTCCTTTAGTATATGAATTTATCTGCATGGACAGGTGTCTCCAGTCAAGAAAATCTCAGTGTTAAATTTGCACTTATAAAAATGATCATAACTATAGTGAAACTCCTTTTCATAAATTTTCTCAATTCCAAGAAAATCAAACCGTTTTCTGCTCTAAATGTCACTTAGTTTCTGCTTCATCTCTCTGATTGAATTATGGTTTACTTTTAGAAAAGAAAAAAAGCATCAAAAAAAAGAAAAAAAAAAAGGGTCAGGATTTAATAATCAAGAGAAAAGGAGTTTAAGCCCCATTAAAATTTTAGGTTTAAATTCACTCCAGGCTTTTTTTTTTTTTTTTAATATGTCTTAGATTTTTGTGAAAGGTTGCCATACAGAGATAAAAGAGCAGATGAAATAAAAATAAATGAGACAAAAAAATAAAACTGTCATTGTTTTCTTGACCTTTTTCAAATGCATTCATCATAGAGTATGTGGTAAATTTAGTTAGAGCTTTGAAACTACTTCTTGCTCTGAGTGCAATGATCTCCAGCATCCACTTACCAATGGCCCTTTCTGGCAAGGTCAGGTAATAAGAGACCTCTCTCTGAACTGAAACTCAAAGTAACCAGTGACTCAAGACAGGGTTTGTTTACTCTTTATTTTTCACTCTCTGGCAGAGGTAACAGAGGCTAAGCCAATTTCTGTGCTATTGTTAGCTTTGTGCGAAGTTCACATGACAACATGTAAAAAGAAGCCATGTTACATTTCTCAGCTGTGTGGCAAGAAAGTCAGAGGAAAGAGCAGAAAGCAAGAAAGAATCTTCCTTTCTGAAGAAAGCACCCTTTCACTAGATTCATAAATATAGCAAAAGAGTCCAGTTCCTGTATGTTACAAGATGATTGTAGCAGGTCGTCCTCTTTGCAAAAGAATTGCTTCCGTGGCTGATGGAGCCCTCTCTAACTAAAACTCAAGCTATTCTAAACCATGACAATTATATATACAATTAAGCTAAACATGTGCCCAAGTGCTTGTGATGCTCACTGCAGTTTCTAAACTGAAATATATGCCTCTCTGTCCTTTAGGAAGGAGCTATAAGAAGAACCATATGTTCTTTTCCTTTTGTTTTCCCAGAGTTGACTAATCCCAATAATCATACTTTGATCAAATATGAATTTTATTCTCAGATATCTTCCAACATTGATTTTGTTTAGCTTGTCTTTTAAACAAAAAACATATTTACTTGCTACTGTATATATAGTATTTTTCAGTGTTTCAGCTGTATTTTTCAGTGTGTCAAATCTGATTCTAGGTGTGAATTCAGAATTAACTGCTTGCTACACAGAGGAGCTTTTGAGGGCAATTAGGGGAAAGAGGTGCTATTTTGTTGTATGTGCAGACCTGCAAAACCATGTTTGAGACATCTGATAACAATATCCTTATTTGCAAATGAAATAGCACAAAACCCATGTAGCCAACATATTTTTTATTATTTTCTGACAGACTCTAGCTACCTTCCAGCCTAGTTGGGCAGAAGCCTTTGTCTTTTAATAGGTTTTGAATGGCTTACTTTAATGGTGTTTCTTTTTTTCTGTAAGAAAATCACTCTAAAATATGAAAATTTCAAAGAGGTTCATTTCAATATGCAGCTCCTACCTTTGATCTATGCTGAGTATTTTAAGATTGGAAGGGTAAGCTAGAAATTTGCCAGGGGTTGCAGAGAAAGGAAGGCTGTTGATAAGAGTATTTTTGCACTCTGGAATTCTTTACAAAGTTCTGTTCTTAATTAAACTCACGTAATTCTTGTTGTGTTTCATTCATTGGAACCTTATGAGGTCACTCAGGCAGTTCAAACTTATCACACATTGACAAGGACTGCTAAGAATATGTCCATTAATTCAAATTACACTCACATACTGCATGCCTGTTGCAATATTTAGTAAGGTAGAAATTCCAAATTTTTCACTCATAATCTCTTTTGCTATTCATACAGATTCTTTTTATTAGCACTGTCTTGCCTACTTTCTAACTAACCCTTCCAATAGGACTAAGTGCTTCAGGACCTGGCACCTGCAGGAGATTGTTGTCTGGCCTTCGTTTATGACTAGCATAGATGATTACAATTAATAGAAGAGCTTGAAGATATAAATGCCATGGCTGTGTCTGCTGCTGCTCGTATTTTTAAAGCAGTGAAAAGGAGGTAGAAATACCCAAGAGCCAGGGCACTGAACTTGGGATTTAACACAGAATCTGCACTGCAACAGGGCACAAGCTCACCTATCAGCAAGCTCCCTCAGATCATTTTCCTGTGGGCTTCCCATGGCAAAGGGGAGCTGAAGCTGGAGAGAACCAAGGTGTATTCTCACTGCATAGATAATTTATAACAATAAAGTAATGGTGGCTGACCTTTCTGATTTTGGGATCAAAAGTGCCTCATGACTGGCAATCATTAGAAGAAACCTTCAGTATGTTATATCCACCTCTCTCTGAATACAAATTCATAGCTGCCCCAAAAAATCAATGCAGGTGCTTTGATTGTAACATACTCCTCATTTATTTTACCCTTTTATGGACAGAAAAGAATCACCAGAGATAAATAGTGCTTCATGAATTAACTATGGATCAGAGTGTTCTGACAGATGATTAAACAAATTATGTCTTTATACTTTTGTATTGCAAAGAGTCTAGGGTGTGATTTCAGCTAAGGAAACCCCACCTGAATCTTTCATTATTTCCTGTATTTCTAGTTGTCATGTTGGAAGATGAAGGATGGATTGTTCATTCAACCAAGCTTCTCCCATAGCGCTTCCATACAAGTTACAGGAACTTTTTATATATCTGTCTGCTCCTGCTCTTACGCGACTCTATGATAAATCACCCTTTGACTTCAGTTGCACAAGGGAAGATTTGATATTTTTAGTATTTTCAGATTCTTTTTACTGCTTGTAGATGTCACAGAGGTCTGCACTAATGCAGAATCACCGTTCTTATCAATAAATAGGTTACTTAAAACAAACTTGTGTGCTTTGTAACAGGACTTGCCACAAACTTGTGATCTGAAACAGGTCACTCTAGGGATCTCTCTATTGTCATCAGCCACAAAATTCTAGATTAATAAGCTATTTATCTGATTACCTTCAAATGTGAAAAAGTCACCTTTTCCAGGTAGCAATTCATTGAGTTTTCTGTGATTTCTTTATAAGGCATAGGAATGGAGTATCAAATGCAACTGTCCAAACAGTCCTGGTCTAAATGAGCTACAAGTAACTACTCAGTAAAAAAAGATCTCATTTTGGTCCTGTATTTCGTCCCCATTAATATTTGCAATAATTCATAATGGGAACATATAGAATCATATGAGTGAAACAAAAGTCCCTGGACAACCATTTTCCCTCCTATTTTTCCGGTCAGCCTTTCTTACAGTTTATTCTCTCTTAGCTATACCAGGTGTATGAAATCGAATGTGGACTCTCATTTCAAAGATGAAGTCTTTGCTATGGTTATTGTATGCTATGCAGCTGCTGGTCACACTTCCTAATTTTGATATTTAGGATGGGAGAAAGAGTTATCACATCTTTTCCCCCTACCCCGCATGAGCTGCAATGTTTAACAACCTGCTTTATCTTGCTGTAATAAGTTGAAAATGTCTCTTCAGACAGGATATGACTCACTGTAGTGACCTTTGCATAAATACATAATGCGGTAGCTAAAACACAGCCTGGCATTTATTTGTTTTGTTACCTTATGTGACAATGGAATTTGTGACTTCCCAGTTCTTTACCTCCTATACTTCCTATTAAAAAACCCAGTCTCTTCTCTGCGCTTCTGCCAACTACCAGTGCCAAGATACAGAGACTCCCTCAGAAAATGCATGGCCTCCACTGCAGACTCTCCCTAAATTTTTTTAGTACCACTCAATCCCTTAACTTTAGCAATTAAAGCTCATGTTTACAGGGCAGAGGATTGCATAACTAAGAGGACCCCTAGAATTCCCAAGTAGGATATTACTGTCAAAAGGACAATGCTGAGGATATTGTGTAAACGGCCTATGCCAGTGAAAGACATTGGTTGATAAGAGTAGCAGAACTGAAATGTTTTTGTCATTGATACAAATAATTATATATTATAAAGAAGTTGGTTTATTATAAAAGTAATTCCATTCACATGTGTCAGGAGGCAAGATAAAGGCTCTGTGATAAGGAGGCATATTCTTCTTATGTTGGAGTATGACTCCGTTGCTCTGAAGAATGAGGTTTTACATGATGTGTTCAGAGGTCAGGTACTAGACTGTAGAGTCTAATAGTCTTAGTGTGACACTCATCAAATAACAAATGTTTGTGTTTGCAGAACAATGACTTGGGATTATGTGCACAGATTTGTCTCATTTGCATTTTAAATGGCAAGAGAAAGCCACGTGCAGTTATTGCAGAGTTGGGGGTTATAAAAAAGGGCAAACATCTATTTCCATGATGGCCTGAGTAGTTATCCAATGAAATCAGAGTCTGGATATATGAACTATCATGTCATTCAGATCTATCAATAAAGACCTTATAAGGGATTTAGCAACAAATAAGTAAACTTCAAACTCTTGCAAGACTCACAATGGTATAGAGGAGGTACACAGAGGAAATCAGACTTTTACACAAATATTTCCGTGATCACTGTAGAAAAGGATATAGGTATTGTTTTTCAGGTTTAAAGTTCCTGCAGGAGTCATTTTCCTTAGGAGATTAAATCTGTAAATTCAAAGAGGCAGAGTCAATGGCCAGTTATTGAATAGCCAGAGTAAAATGATTAATAACAGTAAAATTCTTGGCAATGTGTGCAGAAAGCTAAAACACAGCAATACATATGTTCTTCTTCACGTGTTTCAATTTTGACCAGCTTGATGGATTTTATTTGATTGAGTTACCACAATAACACAGAGAGGAAGGTTTAGTAATTTGTTAGCCACAGCCACATGGGTGCTGGCCCTATTTTTCATCAGTACATCTTTTAGTACTTAAGGGACTTATTCTGCACACATAACAGAAAAACCTAATTGTCTGATGTTTTGATGTAGTCTCAGCACTAGCATCTTCCAGAGCCTGCCTGTATTTTGAGACATGATATCAAACCACACAGTTTTCTATATCCTGTGGGCAGGAAGATACAATATTTGGAAGCACCCAGAGGTAACAGACATTTGCCAGCTGCCTCAATGCCACTGGCAAAATCCTAACAAAATCATTCTTTAATTGAAGAGGTGGTGAGATTGAACAGCATCAAGCTGTTACATGCAAAGACACAGATAATCCCCAGCTGAATTCCCTCTTGGGGCTTTGCAGCAGGAATGGTCCTCTGTTCCGTTAAACACTGAGTCAGGTCGCCATGCATTATCCCCAATCGGGCTGCCAAACCTTACATTACAGACACGGAAAGAAGAGGGAGGTGGTGTGCAAGTGACAGCAGATTATGAAGCCTGATTTTACTGCAAGTATTGTATCACTGCAGTTTCCAAAATGATGAGGATTTCTTCAAAGTGTTAAACTAGTAATTACTTTTCAGAAACTAATTCAAACAATAATCTTGTGTAAAGAAGACACTGACTTGTGTTTTGCTGGTGGCTGTGAGAAGATGCAAAAGAAAAGAAAAGAAAAGGTGATACACTTAATTGTACAACATTGCTAAAATATTTGGACTGGTTAATTTCATGAAAACATTAAACGATAGCTAAAGTTGTTGCTATGTTTTTAGTTGAAAATCCTTTAGGTAAGTCCCTGCACTTTGAATCTGTCATAACCTCCAGAAATCTGTTAGTTATGCAATATAATAATTTATCAAAATACAAATAAATGACTGGACTATGTGGGCCTTTTTTTTTCTCCTTTTCTTAAATGCACGTTTTTTTTGAGAAATTGAAA
>VXAD01003129.1:0-82653 GCA_013399195.1 Dicrurus megarhynchus
AAAGGACCTGGGGATGCTGGTCGGCAGCGGCGGAGCATGAGCCCAAGGTGTGCCCAAGTGGGCAAGAAGACCAGTGGCTTCCTGGCCTCTATCAGGAGTAGTGTGGCCAGCAGGACCAGGGAAGTGATCGTCCCCCTGTACTGGGCATTGCTGAGGCCACACCTCGATGCTGTGTCCAGTTCTGGGCCCCTCAATTCAGGAAAGACATNGGCCCCTCAATTCAGGAAAGACATCGAGGGGCTGGACCACATCCAGAGAAGGGCAGCGGAGCTGGGGAAGGGTCTGGAGCACAAGTCTGGGGATGTTTAGCCTGGAGAAGAGGAGGCTCACGGGAGACCTTACCACTCTACAACTCCTTGACAGGAGGGTGGATCCACGTGGGTCCGGGCTCTGCTCCCGGGGACCGAGTGATAGGACGAGGGGACATAGTCTTCACCTGCCCCGGGGGAGGTTTAGGTTGGACATTAGGAAGAATTTCCTCACGGAAGGGGTGATTAGACATTGGAATGGACTGCCCAGGGCAGTGGTGGAGTCACCATCCCTGGAGGCATTTAAGGAAAGGCTGGACATGGCACTCAGTGCCATGGTCTGGTGGACAAGGTGGTGTTCAGTCATAGGTTGAATTCAGTGATCTTAGAGGTCTTTTCCAACCTAATTGATTGTGTGATTCTGTGAGTTCAGGGACAGGGCATGGGGGTGAGGGAACTGTGGCCAGTGTGGGGAAAGGGACAGGGAGATGCTGTGCCAGAGGGTGCAGTCATGGGGATGCTGCATGGGGGAGTGAGGACAATGTATAGGGGAGATAAGGACACTGTGCTGGTAGATAAGGACAATGTATAGGGAAAAGGGTGCTGTGCAAAGGGGTGTGAGGGACAGACTGCGGAAAACCGTGTTGTGCAAAGAAGGGATATGGATGGGGCATGTGGAAGCTAATGCTGCACAGAGTGGAAATGAGGGAGGCAATACATGGGGAGAAGGAGAGCATGCTGTGCAGGGTGAGACAGAAATGGGGTGGGGGAGGCTGGGATGAATAGGGGAAAAGAGCTGTGCTGGATGAGAGAGGCTCCAAGTGTGATGGAGTGAATGTGTGAGGGACTGGGGCAGGGGTGCGAGAAGGTTTGGGGCTCTGTGGAAGGGCTGGGTGCACAGGGAATGGGGAGGTAGATGAAATTATTTGGGGTAGAGGATAGAAAAGGTTGGGTTGGGTGTTTAATGGGTAGGGGGAATATGTGGAGACACAGAGTCAGTGATGGAGGAGAAACAGGCTGGAAGTGAAGGACCAAGAGTCTCCTGTCAGTAGATGGGTTGGGGTTTTTGTGTGAATGCTCTGGAGGATAGAACATGGAAACAGGCCACATCAAGAAGATGCAGTGTTTGGGAGGGGAGAGAAGGTGTGGGGATGATGTAGTGTTTGAAAGGGGAGAGATGGAAAATCTGTATGGGGAATGTGTATAAGGAGAAAGAAACATAAGCAAAACATGGGAAAGAGCTTAGCAGTGGAACAAGCGGCTCTGATGGATTGTATAGCTGTGGGGAAGAAAGAGGAATTGTGGTGGAGAATGCAGCACTGCAAATTGGAGTTTGGGAGTTTACTGTAGGCTAGGATTTGTCTGATGCCATTCCTGTCTTCCAACTCAGGGTGCTGACATTACTTTTTTATAGCTTATAAGCAGCTCTTGTATCCTTCACTTTTTCCTGTTGTGATGTGGAGACTACATTTTTTAGGGCTAGTTCTGCTTTTTCCCTCCCACCCAAAATTATGCAGGACAGATGGCATGCAAGCTAGAGCTCATTTTGGGATGCCTTTATCCTTAAAAAAAAAATAAAGGAAAAGAGAGAAATGCTCCATACTGAGGCTTTTTTACTCTTCTGGATGAATTTTACAGTACTTTACAAAATTTCTTTAAGGGATAGCCTTTCTTTTTTGTCTAAGTCCTGAGATGCTGCTGTTGGCTAATCTTTTTTTCCTGGATAGTCCATCAATTCTTCGATCTTGTATAGCTAGTTAGTTACCTGTTATGTGTTACCCTGAAAGAACAAAGTCTATTGCCCGTGAAGACAGATAGACACCCTAAAGGTGGTGGGTGTGTAAAAATGAAAGTGTGATTGCAGTGCATTCTAACATGCTCGTGTTGGCTTTATCTGGCTGGCACAAGGTGTGGTTGCAGGGGCTTCAGTGTGTGTTCATACCGTGATCTTCTAGCAAGTCCCCACGTGCACTGGTGCGTGTGCTTGAGGGAAGTGGTGTTTGTGGGAGTGGCTGAACAGGACTTCCAAAACAATGCTGTTTGTAGATTTGTTAAGTTACTGCAAAGGTGAGTGAGGGTGCAGCCCCAGCACAGGTTGCCCAGAGAAGCTGTGGATGCCCCATCCCTGGAGGTGTTCAAGGCCAGGCTGGATGTGGCTTGGAGCAACCTGGTCTAGTGGGAGGTGTCCCTGCCCATGGCAGGGGGTTTAGAACTAGGTGATCTTTAAGGCCCCTTCCAGTCCAAATCATTCTGTGATTCTGTGAGTGCAGGCCCTGTTCCACACAAGAAATATTTTAAGGAAATTATGCTCATGGCTTATGCTGATACAATTCTCTATGTTCCAAAACAGGTGCTTTTGTTGTGAATATTTTTTTTTCCTTGACATAAACTGAGTGATGCAAGCTAATCTGAAAAGATGTATTTGTGCTGGAAGAACAGTGTCTTCATCATGTGTGCTTGTCTATTAATGTGTGTATGACTGATTAAAGTCCTCTGGAATGGGGAGAAAAGTCATGTACTGTGTAAGAAGGACTTTATCCCTACAAAGGCTGGAGAATTTCAAAAGGAATGTATCTTTCTTTTAAGTCAGAAACAATGTACTTGCTGAAAGGAACATTTTCTGGTAAGCTATATCTTTCAGTGACTTCTGATTATATCAGCAAATTTCCACCAAAATTACAAGTTTCTAACACCTTTTCCTGTCGTCTTGGTCAGCTCTTTAGGTCTGGCCCTGGGGAATCTCCTGTGTATGAAATTCCTTGGTCTGAGGCTCCTCGGACTGTGGTCTGGTGATCTCAGACAGCCTATCTAGGGTGTTTGCAGTGTCAGAGGTGCCTGGCGTGCTGTTTTTGAGTCCCTGGCTCACAGTTAGTAGGGCTGGGTGTCTTGGAGAATGTTGTTTAGGGTTTGCAAAGGATGAGAGATGTCAGCTTCTTTATTGCAGGGCTGAGAATTGAACGGGGTGTTTGGTGTTTGTGGAGTTCAGAGCTGCTGGTTGTGCAACAATGTTCCTCAAATCTTTTCAAGATCCACAACAGCTTCTATTTGTGTGCTAATACATGCTGAATAATTACAGATGCATTTATTAATAATTTATTTTCACCTTCATCATAAAAAAGCAAAAGGGAGTGGAAAGCACCGAGACACCAATTTCTCTTTTTTACATGTAGCAAAACCTTTTATTTTGCTAAGCTATATGTTAAGATTTCAGAATCCTGCATCTGTTAAGTGAAGGAGTGAGTCCTGCACTTCTCTGTATTAACACAAAGTGGCCAAGTCCTTGCTAATTAGTCACGTAGAATCCCTATAAAACATTGGAAATCCCTTCTTTTATTCTCTCAGGGTTGGAGGAAGGTGTGAGATCACAGTTAGATTTTCTCTGGCAGTATTTACCTTGAGCTAATTATGTGCCTGGTGTAGGAAGCCTCAACTCTGATGCCTTTCATAGAGAAATTTGGTGTAGCCAGTGTTTTCCAGTGTCTTGAGTCTGCTCCTTTCCATTGTTTTGATGTTTTAGCAACTGAGCTTTTGGTGTGCTGAGAAAGCATGGGCTTGTGCTTGGCTGTGAGTGAGGGGTTTAGCTTTGCTCTGCATGAAGTCTTGGGAAAATGCAGGCTAGTTAAGTGTGTTGGACAAAAGGGTAGAATCATTTAAGTTTGGAAGAGACCTTTGAGATCATTGAGTTCAGCTGTTAACCCAGCACTGCCAAGTCCATCACTGAACCATGTTCCTGAGTGCTGTATCTACATGCACAGGATGAGCCAAGAAGGTGGAAGTAGTGAACGATATAATAGGTGTTTTTTACAGGTAAATATAGGGTAACAGTGCTTTTTGGCAAAGTGGCTTGCCTTGCAGGTCCTTTGGAGCTTTCTAAGGAAGTTGGTAAGTGGACAAAGCAGAAAGTTGGATTTTCAAAGGAAGGTCAGCAGGATCCTTCACCAGAAGGTTTTATTCAATCCGAGCTGTCATTGATAAGGAATAGTCTTTACAGAGCAGAGTAGGCTCTTCAAATGGTAAGAAACATAGTCTAGAGAGAAATAATGTGAAGGAAGTGCCAGTGAAATTCCACAGAATCTGGACTGATGATCTGGAAAACAGGTGACTGGTGAGTTAATGAGGTTTGTGGGCAATACTAAATTATTTGGGGTGGTAAAGACTGTAGAAGGACCTGTTGCTTTTAGTGGATGGGTAGTAGGATAGCAGATGGGATCCAGAGTTGCTGTGAGAGTTAGTATTGTTCCTTTCTTCCACATGTGGTTTCTTCTTCTACATCCAAACTGGCTAGCGTAACGTTGGAAGGAGATCCCTAGGTCTTAATGGATAGCTCTGTAAAAACAATTAGCTCAATGTTCATTCATGGTACAAAAAAATCAGAGTGGGGAGGGGAATGTTAGAAGTTAAAAGAGCATGTACAGCATGTCTGTACACTGTTATGTAGCCACAGTGTTACCTCCAACTGAAGTGCTGGGTGCAGTTCTGGTGGGTTTCTCTTCCCCCTCCTGAGCAAAACCTCTCATAGAACTAGAAAAGACACAGAGGGGATGATGCAGTGATTAAGAGGAGAGCTTCCTGAAGAGCTTCTCAGTTAGAATGGCTGAATAGACTCAGCCTCTTCAGACTGGAAAAGAGATGATTGAATGGGGCCATAGTAGAGATCTGTAAATGCAGTAGAATAACACAGCAAGGATGAGTAGCTGCTTGGGGTCACATAATGCAAAAGCTAGGGAGTGCTAAGAAATCTAGCAGCTAGCTGAATGCAAAGGTAGTGGGTAGGAGGTTCAGAAGCATTAGGAGGTTTTGTTTGGTTGGTTTTGTCTTTTACAGAAAAAACCCCCATGTGAATCTGAAGTTGTAGATGCTAAAAGTTTACATGAGTTCAAAATGAGTGGGCGGACAGAATAAAAATATGTTGTGGCTATTAAAAAAACACGTTGTTTCTGGTTCAGGAAATCCTTGAGCCACAGATCTCTAGACACTGGGAGATTATGTGAGAGAACTATCACAACAAGGTTTCCTCCTGTGTTTTGTGTTACCCTTGTAGGCATGTATATTAATGGACTTTCTCATTTAGAGGTAGGATACTGGACTAGATAGTCTTTCAGTCTGATTTGGCACAGCTGTTCTTTTGAGTCTTCACAGGAAGATCATGTTCTTTGAGCTTTACAGAGCTAATCCAACCATTCCTTTCAATGCTGTCTGTGTGAAGGAGTAGCAAGTCAGCTCTTCTTGCAAGCTACCTGTCACTTCCTGGGTTGTGAGCTGGTAAGTTCTTTCACTAGCAAGGGAATAACCCATTCATGCTCTGGAAGGGGCTGCTGTGTATTGTTTTGTTGATCTTTTGAGAGGAAAGTCCTCTGAAAGCTTTGATAGGCCCCATACTGGTCTACTTAGTTGTAAGTCTTAATTCTGTTGTGTGTGGTCACAATCAGGAAAGAATCCAGCCTCAGCCCTTCACCCTAGCTGTGTTACTGTCTTGAAGCTTGTGAAGGCCCTGCCTTGAAACTGGGTTTCTGAATCTGACTGATTTGACTCTGGGTAAGTCAGGTGTTAGTGGAGAAGGGTTGTCATGCCTATTTGAGCTCCAAGGAACTCTGTTAATTGCACAGAAAGTGTTTGAGAAACGTACTTTTCCTAGCTGAGTCTAGTTTTGAACAATAACTATTCACTTTATAATTGATAGCCAGTTCAGGCCTTCTCAGACTAGCCCAAGAGATTGTTCTCTGTGACTTCTTAACAAATTTGGAGAGCTTTTGAATTCTGCTAATTGGAATGAATGTGCCTTGCTTTTTATTTTTCATCATAGCCAAGTTCTTAACAGATGCCTATCAGTCATTACATTTGAACAAATCCCAGCAGGAAGTACAGCAATACAGGGTCTAAGAGTGAGCTGCATTTCTCCCTCTCCATTATGCTATAATTGCATCCTGGAAGATGGACTTACACCGAGCCCTTTGCCAGTTTGCACTGGTTTGATGGCTGCTGCTTTTGCAGAAAGGCAAGTTAAGAGTTGTGTGCCATGTCTGAAGGTTTGGAGTTCTCTGATTGCTCTTTCACTGTGTCTGGCTGGGAATCCCCTGTCTTGTGGTAGTTGTTGGGAGGAACTGTTTTCATAAATATTTTCTTTGAAGCTGACAGAAGAGAAACTGAAGCTGAAGAGAGTGAGAGAAAGAAAGCTGAGATGGAGCAAACCTGACAGTCCAGATCTCTCTTCAGGCTTTTGTTTAAAGAAGCTGAGAAAGGTGAAATCTGGAACTTCTGACTCTAATCAAAGGAGAAGAAAACAGTCCCACCTGGGAAGGTTGATGTGCAGGCAGCACAGCAGCAAGCTGGAAGATGTAACTGAGAAATACAGCACAAAGAAACAATGCTGCAAGGTGTACTGAGCTTGTGATCCTCAAGCATACTGTCTGGGGAAGCTCAGCTTCTTTTGTTCCAGAAATTCCCTTTAAATGCTTGGTAGTAAGTTGAGAAAAACAGATCTGATAAGCTTCTTGGTTACAAACCAGGTACTGCTGGTTCTTGCTGTCCCTGACCAGTTTCTCTCTGGGGTTCCCCCAAGGCTGCCCATGGTGCAGGACCCCATCCCAGACCTCAGGGATGTCAGCCTCTGTCCCAGGGATTGCACAGCAGGGCCAGTCTCCAGCTTCCCACAGCCTTGCCCTGCCCACCCATGGGTCCTGTAGAGCCAGGCTCATGTCCTGTCTGGCCTGAGCCCATCCCTGTGGCCCTGTTTGGACATTCTGGGGCTCTCTGACCTTGTTCCTCATGCTGGGCCTGACCCTGACCCCCATGTGCAGTCTGACGTCCTGCTTGGCCTCAGCCCATTCCTGGACCCATGGAGGTGCCCAATGCCCTCAGCTCTGCCTGTCCCTGCCCTGCTGCAGAGTTCAGGGTCACATCTCTAGTAAAAATTTAAATGAGAATTATTAGTAAGTCTTTTAACTTACTTTTACTTAGTGACTAAGCCTGGAGGTTTAGGACAGTGACAAATACACAGACAGTCACAGAAATGGGATTCTGCAGTGGGCACTGACAGCATCAGTTCAACTTCAGCACTGAGTCAGGATCACGCAGAGCTCCTGGCTCTGGTACAGCAAACATGCATTAAGACTCTGCATCTCCAAATGTACATGAGTTTGCAGTGTACTGATTTGAGGCTGGTGGGAGGTTATTTTCTTGCTTTTGCTCATAAGGAGAAAGGGAAGTTGTGAACTAGTAGTCCTTAACACACCAGCAAGTGTTTGTTAAAATTTTTCGTGTAGGAAGTTCCACAACATTTGTAAGTAGCTTGCTTCGAATTTTAGAACATCAAGGAAGAGTTTATTCTTACTATTAAAGGGTTTTTTTGCAAGTAAATTATAATGAACTTACTACAGAAACCCATTAGCACTGCCACAAATGCTGAATGTGTACTCTCACTCTGCAGTGTCCCATGACAGATTTTATGTATCTCTCTTTAGTAAAGCTATGGTATGCTCAATGTTTCAGGTATACCTGTGGAAGCTTACTGAAATATTTTCTATACTATTTTATCCTTAAAATCTTTATGTTTTTACATTGGGGCGTGTGAGCTACATTGACTTCACATGCAGAACTTGACAAGAGTTTGCCTTGATCTTAATATTTGTCTTTTGGGGATTGTGGAAATGGAAAGTTATGGTCAGCAAACTGGGAAGAAGAGAGGGGGACTGAATACATGGAGGAAAAATCTTCCATAAAATTTAAGCTAAGCTTACTAGTTGTTCATCTTCTGTACCTTTTTTGCCTTCTAGAACTTTTTAAGATGGACAATTACTGTCACAGTGAGTGCTAGTGAGACAGTTGGGAAAGGGGATGAACTCTGTATTGGATACTGTGCTTTTGTCCACTTGGTTCCTATGTACAATAAAGGATTCTTGTGTATTTTTGAATATTAAAAAGTGAAAGGAGTAAGGGTTTTGTTTTTAATTGGTAGTTGTTAATTGGTTTCCATGTAAGATATCAATAGACCAAGTACTGACATTAAATGTTTCTTACAGTGCAGCCTCAAGCAATCCTGAAGTGCACTCTGCCAGTACTACACATGCTAAGCTTGAAATGAAAACACTGGGTACTGAAAAGTTAAAATAATATTAATACTAACACATTTCCTCATATTTGTGGCCCAGCTTTTTAGAGATGACACTAATTCATGGTTAATTTTAAATCATGCAGAGTTGTCATGATGTCATTTGCAATACAGAGAAAAGAAGTGTAAGTATGCTGGATTTGCAGACCTTTTGATGGAAATCATGAAGAGTATTTACCTGTTTTACTCTCTGCCAGATTTTCTCATTACAAAACTAATTCATGATCGTGCTGTGTTGGGAAGGAAGAGGGGGAACTTCCATCTAAAATAATTATCTGCTGTATGTTTTAGTGAGATGACTCAAATAAATTTTGCTTCTCTCCCCAAATCCTCCAGGTGGCAATCGTGCACCAGAGTTAATATGAAGCTTTTTCTGGCATTGAGTCTTTTCCATACTGACCTTGGGATGGCAACAACAGAGGGTGCTGCTGTCAGCTGTGGCAGTGCAGAATAGTGCACATAACTTGGATGCAGACTGGTTTCATAGATTTGAGCAGTCCTAAGCTGAGTTGTGGTGGCTGCAACAGTATATTTATCTCTACAGTTGGTAGTTATGAAAATAAGCCCTTGAAAATAAGCTATGATGGAATAGATTTAAAGCTTGTCTATGTAAGTTTATGTGGCAGTACTGTTTCAGCAGGCTCTGGTGCCTGCAAACCTGTTAATTTCCCTGTAAAAATGAGAAAAGAATTGTTTCAGTTACAAACTTAAGAACTTGAATCACATAATTTTGCTTTTGTAGGTACGAATTGTAGTGGGAGGTTTACTTATCCTCATTTTTACTTTTATGGTCTAACTTCAGGAGGAAGCTCATTAATTTTTTTATATAGGATTATCTTGCATTCCCTGATTATGAAGTCATTGGTGTGATGCAGTCTGCATTCTTTACCAGACCCAGATTTTATGCTGGGTCTGTAAATACATGTATCTGAAATAGAAGGTTTTCCCCTACCTGGTCCTGAAGAAAGGACTGGTGGCTTTTGGGTTTAATTTTACAGGGAAGGATTTTGGTAGGATTGGTCCTATCAGATAGCAGGTACACTTCGATTCGGGTTACAAGCAGCTTCATTCCCTGTCTTCACTTGCTCATTTATGTAGAGGAAGCAAAATCTTTAATGCTGGGACTGAATCTGTTTTTCTTCAGGTGTTGAATCTGAAACTCATCATGTCACTACCTGACAGAAAAGTGCCCTTTAAGCTGCAGATACCCAAGTGGCTGCTCTTTGCCTCCACTGTATGGAGTGATTTGCTAAGTGCTGTTCCTGTTACCTGTTGTTTTTTGTTACTGTTCAAGGTTACCACACACTTCAAGCTTTGCTTGCACCTTTTACAGCTTGGGAAGCATTTTTATAGAGAAGCAGAGTGATGTGACTTCCTTTGTTAGGGAGTTGGTGGAGCAAAACAGAAACTGCCGAGGTGCTTGTGCTGTGAGAAGCAGAGTGGGGGTGGCTGCTTTTGGCTGATGGAGGGATAGTCACTGTAGACATGTAATTGTTTAGTTGGAAAATACCCAAGACCTTTAAGATTATCAAATCCAGCTGTTAACCCAGCTCTGACAAGTAGCTCAGCACTCGAGGTTATGGTCTGGGTCTGGACCAAGTGGTCTGAGCTTTGACCAAGTATCATCGAGCTTCCAGGCATGATCTCCTGCACCTTCAGTTCTGTTGTGTTGGGACATTTTAGCCCACTGAGATGACAGCAAAAAAATTGGAGGAGCTGTATTTCTGAGCTGCCTAACATGTCTCTCCACACCTTCTGTTGTCCAAAATTTCATGTAAACGTCCAAAGCAAACTTGAAGAGAAAAGGAACCTTCAGTTATGCAAAGCTGCAAATCTGAGTGAGTTTCTAGAAGTAATCATAGAGTCATAGAATATCCTGTGTTGGAAGGGACCCACAAGGATCATGAAAGTCCCACTCCCTAAGACAGGACACCCTAAGAATCACAGCAAATGTCTGAAAGCATTGTCCAAATGCCTCTTGAATTCTGTCAGTCTTGGTGCTGTGACCACTTCCGTAGGGAGCCTCTTCCAATTCCCAACCATCTTCTGGGTGAAAAACTTTTTCCTAGAAGCCAACCTAAATTTCCCCTGACACACCTTCACGCTGTTCCCTCAGGTCCTGTCACGGGTCACCAGGGAGAAGAGCTCGGTGTCTGCCCCTCCTCTTCCCCTCTTGAGGATGTTGTAACCTCAGCGAGGTGTCCCCTCAGTCTCCTCCAGGCTGAACAGGCCAAGTGACCCCAGCTGCTGCTCATACAGCTTCACCTCTGGGCCCTTCACTGTCTTCATGGCCCTCCTTTGGACACTCTAACAGCTTTACATCTTTTTGATATTGTGGTGCCCAAAACTGCCCCCAGGACTGGAGGTGAGGCCACCCCAGGGCAGAGCAGGGTGGGACAATCCCCTCCCTCACCCGGCTGGCGATGCTGTGCCTGATGCCCCCTCGGGACACGGCTGGCCCTCCTCAGCAGATGAGATGAGCAGATGGCAGCGTACCTTTGGAGGCACCAGCTCATGAAGGAGTGCATTTGATTTGCCTTAGGGAAATGGTAGAGCTAATGTTGAAGATTTGGCAGGCAGTACTTGAAGACGCCAAATACTTCTCGGATGTATTTTTGTATATCTTGAAAGCTGAATGTGAAAAACCAAAAAGCCTGCTTAATTCACTTTTGAAGTTGTGGGGGATGAATGGAAAAGGTCAAGAAATGTAAAAATTGCAGTTAAGCTGGGGTGTTCATTTGGTTGTGCCTAGCAATTGCCGTTCCTTTCCTTTGTACTTTTTAAATTACTAGCTTTGTAGGGATTTTTGTCTTCAAATGAATTTGATGATTTCAGTTTTCTTTTTTTAAGAGTTTATCTTTTTTATTACCCAGCTGAACAGTTATGTTAATGAGTTTGGTTTGCATTTTGCTTGTAAGATTAAAGCTGATGGTGAGACTACATAGTCAATGGCAACATCAGTTTGTAGTTCTGAGAGCGTAAGTGCTCAACAGACTAGTTTTCTGTCAGTTTTCGAAGCCAAATGCTAAGTAGGGATGTTCAGTCTTTCCAGTTAAGTTGCTGAAAAATGGGTTCATCAATTCTGATAGCAGAATCTGTCTTCCAGATAGCTCTGCTGGTATCTGCTGCTGTCTATAGCTTGGAAAGAAATTACTTTTATGTATGATGTTATAGCTTGATGTCTAATGAAAAAGAGCCTTAAAGAACAAAATCACTGAAATCTCAATTTCATTTTGTTTATATTATTCTAGATTTTAAATCCTGAGTAAGTTAAATTATTTAGTTATTAGTATTGTTTATCCCCATGGTAGGATTGTTTTGTGCAAGCTTAGTAGTAACAGGGAAAAGTTTAAAAGAGCTGTTTTGCCAATGATAGTCCAAACCAGTTCAGTATTTTGGTATATTCAAGGATAGAGGGGACTGGGAAGTGGAGTCTGCAAACCTTAAAACAACAACAAAAAAAGGAAAACGGGAGGCAGAGTTTCTGTTTAGATTTGCTACTGAAGAAAAGGAATGTAAAACTATTGCCATTGTTGATACTTTTTTTGCCAGGTAAACCATTCTTACTATACGTACACCAAAAATGTTATGCCTGCTGGGGTAGCTTGGTAACCTCTCTCTGGTTTGCTGCATTGGTTTGTTTTCAAGTGTGTGTGGAAATACAAGGCTGTACCTGTAAGAACAGCAAGGAGATGTTGCTGTCTCTAATAGTCAAACACAGACTTGGGAGAGTTATCTCTGTACCCAGTGAGGAGATCACTATTTAATATTTTTCACTTCTTATTAGGATGAAGTACTTAATCTGTGGGGCATTTATGTGAGAGCTGATTACTGTTTGTTGAAAGGATCTGTTAATGAAGTGAGGTTGGTTTCTGTTGTGGATACCACTGGAAACCTAATTTAAAGGTTATATGGAAAAATAAGCTTTGAAGGCTGATAGTAATTCTGCAGGAATATTAGCTTATTAGCTTCTCTGGGTTTTGGTTTTAGTTGGTTTTGGTTTTTTTTCTTGATTTAGATGTACATTAAGTGCAACTGAGAGGAGACTAGAGCTAAAAAAGTCTGGTAAGAGTGAACAGTTTAGGTCACAGTTTCTGATCACTTGTACCTGCCATGAAAGTAGCTTATTCAGGTGTGTAGAAGAAATGCCCTGAACTGCTTTAAAGAGCCACTTCATTCTCCTCTCTGTGCCTGTCCCAAAGCCTTTCTAGTTTGTTCTGACAAGCTAGTGTAAGAGGAGAAAATAGCCACATGAACTTGAGGAAAAGCTGTAGGCATCATAGACAGCAAGATGGCTTTTTTCCCCTATCCTGAAGACCAGACTACTTGAATTAAGTAGAAGTCCAATTACTGACAAATTGCTTGTTTTCAATCCTGTGCAATTTAGCTTTTTGATCTCACTTGCTGTTAAGCTGATAGATTCAGATATCCCTCTTGAGGTACCCTGATTGTTTTAAAAAAAAACTTCCTGCTTTAGTGGGAGACTATTTTTGTCCTTGGTAGTTTAATTCCCTGTTCTGCAAGATTGGTTTGCATGAGTAGTTCCACTGACTCCCAGCAATCTCTGCATTCAGGCTGCTCAGCATTGGCATGGATGCCCAAACCAGCCTCTAGTTTATTCTGATTTACAACTCAGACTTCTTTTAGTCTCCACCCTTTCAGGGTGTAAAAGTAGCAGTTCCAGACTTGCAGTTTTTGTAGCCTAAGTGTTGCTGTGTTTACCTAATGACAAACTGAAGTTACTTTAAAATAAGTGTTATGTCTGTAGTAGCCAACACAGTCATTATTGAATGCTAAACATGTTTTATGTTCTGTAATGCCAGTAACTACTTACTAAAATTCTGCAAATTCTTTATTGACTGTTCTTCAGACAAAAAAATACTAACTAAGCAATTGTTTCGTCCTGTATTTCAAGAAATATTTTGCAGTATTGATTTTCATGTTTTGCTTAAAATAGGCATTGAGAGATTTTTGTACTTTCTTTGGAGCTGAGATTGGGAGGGTTTATGTAATTCTTATGGTATCCCAAGCAAGAAATAATTTGCACAGTATTGGTTACTTGATGTTTTAAGCACTTTAAGACCTTCTTAATGTAATTTGGCAAGTTGTAGATTATACAGATACTGAATATGTTGGCACAATAAGTTTTATTTTAATACTTTAATTAAGTTGTTCCCTTTTACATGTCTGGCGTTTGTTTTTTTCCCCCCTAATAGGTGCAGGGAAAACACCAACTTTAGGAGGAGGATTCCATGCCAATCTGGGAAAGGAGTCACGAGCACAAACTCTACAGAATGGTACTAGCAAATTTTATTCTTGTTGATATGAATTTTTTTTATTAGTGTACATACAATATATCGTATTATTACAGTTAATTTTTTAGTCTTGAATGTGACCTCAAAACCTTGGCAGGCCCGTTATTATTCCATGGACAAGTCTGCCTAGTGCTGATTTTTCATTGTGCTCTCATTTGGGTGCTACACCTGATTTATGAGTTCATGTAGCTGACTGACAAAGGGTAATGGCACCTGACAATACTACTGTGGTTTAAAAGTGCTTTTTTCAAGGTTGACATGCCCATTGCAGCTTTTTATTATCTGTTAAACCTATTGTGGCTTTTTATTTAAGTCAGTTTTCAGCGTTCTTGAAATGCTTTGTTCGTGTTTATTTTTAAGTATAATTCTTCAAATATTTTTGGTCTTAAGCAGTACAAGTGTGAGATAATGCATATAAGTAATCATGTGCTTAATATGTAATCATTGAATAGAGAGAGGAAAATTGGAAAAAAGGTTTTAGCGCACAGATGACATTAAAATAAATATTCTCATTACATGCTTTACATTTTAATTGAGTTCTCCATATTCTACACTCTTTAAAGAGAGTGAATAAAACCAGCTTTTATTCCAGGAGCAGAATGGTCTTCCAGTTTGCTGTTACTTGTATCAAGGGACAGGAGTTGTCATTTTTTGGCTAATTAATACTCCTGTCTCATGACTCTTGGAGATGACAGCTGATGGACTGTCATAGCAAAGTCTCAGAAGCTGACATGTAATTAACCAGGGATGTAAATGGGTTTTACTGATAAGGTGCTCATTTGGGGAGGATATTTTAGAGAAAGGTATTTTCCTAAATTAATCTTACATTTGCAACTCAACACAGAAAAATCTTGCCTATATTATGCCCCCATAGGTATATGAAGAGTAAGATTGATCTGACGTTACATCTTCGTAGGTATAGACAGGTTAAGGTTGATCTGTCATTGAAGTATAGTCAGATTACTTTAGTCAGCATTATTCAGCTGATGTATATATGGATTGTTTTATATACAGAATGTTTTATTCAGCTGTTTGTACTTAAGAGTATTGAGCCCTTTTTTGTTTGGCAAAGTAAAGCTTGCACTTTAGGTGAGCTAGTGTCAGTGTCAGGTCTGAAGTTACTGTCTTAGGTGTTTTAAGTTTCCTGTCTAACATGTAACCTATATAGGCAGTGGGATAAAGACACTAAACTTAGTGAAGTCGGGTTTTGGATTAAGGCAGTTTAATCAAAACTGTAATTTTGAATAGGCATTTAAAAAATAAATTGGCTTTTTGTGCATAAGAACTTCACAGTTGTCTCTAATTGTAGAAAAGTAAAATGCTGATGGAAGGAAATCTGTCTCGTTGTTTCGTGGAGTGTTTGAATCCTTCAAAAGCCCTTTTGGTTATGCCAAAAGGTAATCACAAGTAAAGACAGTGTAGGCGTTTTTCTAGAATCTAAACACAGCTTTTTTCTTGGATGAGTGTTTGCTAGGGAATATGTCTGAGCATCTTCCTTCCCCACAGCTTTTGTGTGTGGGGCCTCCCTGATCAAAAACAATGATTGTGACTTGGCTAAAGTGTATCAGCATCATATACAAGAAATTTTAGTTGCTTTAAATGAGCTTATCTCCCAAACAGTCTTGAAACAGGAAGATAATTTTTCTTTTTACTTATACTTCTCTGAAGCTCTTTGCAGGTTTTCTTCTTTTTTTTCCTTGTGCCTATCCTTTCTATAAGGAGCAAGTATTTGGTCTTTGATTTCTGTAGCCAACCTACATTTGTCATGCTGCCAATCTGTCTCTGGGAAAGTTCTTTTCAGTGAGCTCAGTGATGTTCTTGCTCAGTCCCAGGCATGACAACAGCAGCTGATATTTCAGGTAGAGCAATTGGTGTTTGAAAGGCTTTTCTTTTCTGCTGCTGTATAATGAGCCGGTTGTCTGCTGCTTTTAATCACACTTCTGGCTTTACATAGTTTTTAATTGCAAATTGAGCTATGGCAGTGAGCTTACAAAATCTCACCCTGTCACTGTGGGCCCACGATCATGGCTTTTTTTGGGGGGTGAAATTATGTTAATATCCATCATGGTTAGACTTGAAAGAGTAGCAAGGTAAATGAACCTCTAAAGGAGAGGTATGGAGTTGTTCATTGAATGAAACTGAAGTGCACTGGTAGTTGGCTGTATTAAAAATGAGCAGTTATAAAAAATGCCAAGCTACTTGTTTATTTATTTGCTGGTGCCACTACGTTGGCATTTCCAGAGTTAACTGTGCTGCAAATGAGGTGCTGAAATTTGCTCCCATGGGGATGCTGGCCCAGCACAGCCTGTGAGCAGCTCTGGGAGGTCTGGTCCTGCCACTCTCTGGTGGCTCTTCTGTCAAGGCTGCTCCTGCCCTCGGTGCTGTGAGCACACAGTTCTCTCCTGTACCATCCATGCTCCATGCAGGCTCTTGCTGAAGGGAAGAGCCAGGCTGTGGGAAGCAGGGATTTGTGGATGGAAGTCCCCAGTGTACTGGAGAGCAGCTGAGAGCCTGTGTGTGGTCCGAGAGCGCTGGCAGGTCTCGCTCTGCGCCTGCTCTGCTTGCCAGCAACCTGCGGGCCTGACGTGGTGCGGGGAAAAGTCCAGCCATGGAGCAGGGACTTGCTGGGTTTTAAAAAACAACCACCTCCCCCTGCTATCCCTCCACTGCTCCCCTCCTTCCCCATGTAGTTTGGGCCAAATTCTTCCTTGGATAAAAGTAAAGTCCGTCTTTTCAGGGGAGGTGGAAGGGAGGTGATCTGGACTCACTGTCTCTTCCTTAATTACCAGCAAAGCAGCTGGGCTTGGCTGAATGTATGATGCTGCTGATTTTCGAGGCTTTTAATGAAAGGATGTTTAGAATTAGATGAAGAACAGTTTTGCATTAGAATGCTTAAGGTAATAACTTTTTTTTTCATCCATTCCAAAGTGAAGAAATGCAAAAGTAAAATCTCCCAGCAACTGCTCATCAATTCTGGACTCTTCTATAAAATCATTGTGTGCATTGGTGTTTTTATAAATATGTATATATGTGCTCTAAACAAAGCCATGGGCAAACCCTGAATGTTTTGTAGTTTTCAGGTTTGTGTAATAATGTCCATTACACAGAACTAGTCTCCCTTACCACATGTGCCTTTGCTCTACCTTTCCTCACTATTTCTAATGCAGCAGGGCATGGCTGTTCAGTTTCTCCCTTTCTTTGCTGAACCAGCTGATGTTTGTGTGTGTTCGTTTGGGAATTGGCTGCTTACAGAAACTGGAGTCTTGTTTACACTTGCTAAAATATTTATGCAGGGAAGACAATACTGTTGTATTTGTTCATAATCACTTTGATTTTCAGAGTGCAGTATTGTGCTAATTGAGTGTATGAAGCTCCACAAGTTCAACAAGCTCAGGCCCACAAAATGCTTTGTATCTGTGCATACAGACCTCATTTTTGTAGTAAAAATATGCACACCTGTGACATGATGTGGTGTTTCAACTTTGTTTTAAGGGATATGACAAAACAGCTAAACACTGCCAATTTTGTGAAAAAGAAGAGTTATGAATAAAATACCAGCTCAGAGGGGGGACTCTTTGACAAGGCATCTTCCTCTGTGCCTGAGCCTCTTCAAATTCGTGCAGTATTGGTCAACTCTTACAGTTACTTACAGGGCTGAAATGCAGAGTGATGTCTCTTTAAATCCCATTTTACAGTTCCGTGCTGCATTACATAATCTCTCTAAATAGCCAGTTTATTCTTGTTTCCTTGCAGGCAATCTGCTCTCACTATATCCGTGTCAGAGTCGTTGTTACAAGGGAGTTGTTCTTGACTTGGAGCTCTGATACTTTCAATAGTCTTCAGTGACCAAAAAGAAAAGGGAGAGGGGAAGGAGGGTCAATGGCATGATTATAACTTGAAAGCTTCAGTTGCAGATATTCAAATCTGGTTTAAACTAAGTTTGAAGATTGCAGCTGCATCTAGCTTAATCCAATTTCTGAACTGTTGTGCTGTGTTTTTAATTATTATTTCTTTAAATGAACGTGTTTTCCCCCAGTCCTCTTAAATACCAAAACATAGCTAACAGTATTTTAATGCTAAATGGGAAAGTGTTTCTGAAGATGTTCTGTAATGCATTTTTTATTGTTTACATTTAATGTATTTGCTTAATTCTTTAACGTTTGTTGTCATCACTCATTTCATAGCTGGTTTATTACAAGTGGTTATGGAGGGCTCTGCTTCCTCCCAGAACTATACATTGGGTTAGACCAGGACAATATATTACACACATGAAGAGCAGAAGTATCTAAAGGGGAGGAACAGAGAACACTATTTAACAAAACTAAAACAGCAAGGGAAGAGAGAATAGTGGAATCCTTGAATAACTGAGATTGGAAGAGACCTCTGGAGGCTGACAAAATGGTGGCTTTGAAGTTGCATTAAGCTGCTGAGCGCCTAGGGCAGCTGAGCTTCAGTTATTACCAAGGAAGGATATGAGAGAGTTTCCCTGGACAACCTGTTCTCTAATGGTTGGCTACCCTCACTGTGAGAAATTTTTCCTTATGTCAAGTCAGAACTTACTCTGATGAAATGTGACTCTAGGCTTGTGTCCTTTTGCTGTGCATCTCTGGTGGTTCAGCTCTGGCCCCATCTTTATAAGCTCCCACTGCATAGCTGAAGGCACCAAAGAGATTTCTCCCTCAGCTTTCTTGTCTTGAAACTCAGCAAATTAATCTGTCAGCCTAATCCATGTGCTGCAGCCTCCGAATCATCATAGGGACTCTCTGCTGGACTTGCTCCAATATGTCAATGCCTCTTCTGCAGAGGAGTCCTGAACTGGACAAAGTATTCTAAATAGAATCTTGCAAGTGCTCAAGAAGGGATGGTAATCACTTCTCTTGACCTGCTGGCTGCAGTCTTAATAACACAGCTCCAGGATAAAGTTAACCTTCACCACTGCGATTGGGTGCTGCTGAGCCATGTTCAGCTTTTTGTCCATGTGGAACCTAGATCCTTTTCTGCAAAAAAGTCAAACCATCCCCAGCCTATGTTTTTGCCCTGCAGTTCTTCTGTCCCAGGTGCAGAAAAATTGCATTTGGCTCAAGAGACTTCTGTCAGCTCATTTCTGCATCATTTTAAGATTATTGGAATAGTGGCTCTGCCCATCAGCATATTGGCCATTGTTCCAACGGGATGTCATCTGCAGGCTGGCAAAGGAAACCTCCTGGCCTATTGTTCATGTTGTTAATGAAAGTGTCAGTATCAGTCCCAGCTGTAAGTCTGATGGTGAAAGTGCTACTTTTTGAACCAGGCCAGCCTTTCACCCAAGTTGCTGTTTACTGGCCTAGTCCAGATCTCTGCAATTTGGCTGCCAGGGAGAATGATGAAAGGGCATGAGGGAAGGGCTGTACTTACAATTTATCTTGCCTGCATTCTGGCTGTTGCGGTTGGGCATGATCTACCCTCATGGAATCTGTGCTGGCAATTCCTGGTAACCTTCTTGGGTTTTGTGTGTCTGGAAATGGTTTCCAAGTAGATTTGTAGCCTTCCAAGAGGCTGAGGGGAGCCTGACTCACCTTTGGAGTCCTACTTCTCCCTCTGGAAGAGAAGCCTGATGCTTGCTGCCTTCTAGTCAGAGAGAACCTCTTCAAATTCCTACAACTTTTTAAAGATAGAGATTACTCTTTTTGCTGTCTCGTTTTGCATCCTCAGATGTATCTCATCAAGTCCAATTAACTTGTGTGTGTAGATTTGGTTTAAGTGAGCCCTTGCTCAGTCTTTCTTTACCATGGATACTTGCTTACCTCTTCTATGAACCAGCTGAAGCCCTCTGAAATGCAGGGTTGTAATTATGCTACCCATCTCCCTCACACCCCTCAAGATCTTGTTTATCTCGGATTGCTGTAACCAAGCCTGCTATCAGACTTTACATCCTCCACCTCTTCTTCCTTTCTAAAGAGTGGTAGGTGTGCTTCTGCTTGACCTGTTCCTGGTGTGCTCTGGAATTCCGCTGGATTGCCTGTGACCCACTATGGGTCCCGTACAGCAGCTGCTGGGGTGGATGCAGTTCACCATGAGAACCCAGATGTCTTCCCGCTTTCTAAAGAAGGCTTCATCTTCAGGATCAGATGGTCTATGGCAGGTGCTCATGACTCTTTCCTTTGGCCTTGCCTCTCATCCAGACCCATTTACTCTTTATTGGCCTGTCAATCATTTTTCAGCAGAGCTTCACACTTTCAGGCTGTTGCTTTGTATAGAATGAATCCCTGTCGCCTTCCCTGTCTGTCCTTCTTGTGGAGCCTGTAACCATCCATCTCATTACTCCAGTCACATGAGCTGTTCCACAGTGTGTCTGTTACTCCCCAGTGAATTTGTAGTTTTGCAGCTGGGCATAGGCTTTGAAATCTTCCAGACTGTTTCCTTCGTTAGATGCAATCTTTTCTTTGACTCTTCCTCCTGCATCAATTCCTATCCCCAGCTTCGATTTCAGTAATGAAACTTCTAGTCTAGTCTCTCTGCCATTATCTTGTCTTTCTTGCCTTCATTTCTGTTGCGATAGAAGCTAATCCTAATCCTCTCATCTTTGTGTTTGTTAGCACCACATTGAGTTTTCTCTTGTTGTCTTTTAAACTTTAATCATTGCTTAAAGTTCTCCTTTTCTGGTTTTGCTTCATATCTTTCTAAATTTCTTTACTCACTAAGGCTTTGAAAGACTTCCTCTTCTAGTCAGACCATTGCTTCAGTTTTACCCTTTGATCTGTCTACTGCCTTATCCCTTATGAGTCCTCTGTTATCATTAGCAATTTCTCTCTCATCCATTTCCTTCATCTTCACATTTCATGTGTTAACTTCCCCCGTCTCTCTTTGAAGGAGGATAAGGGGGCATCTTCTCCTTTTCATTTGGGATGATATTACATGTTTTTTGTGTGTGGGTGTGTTTTGTTGGGTGTTTTTTGTTGTTTGTTTTGTTTGGTGGTTGATGTTTCAAGTACAGCCTTTTCCCTTGGTAAACTTCTTGAACCTCAACATACCTCTTCCATCTAGTCCTATGTCATGGCTGGACATGGGTGGCAAAATTTAGATGTCTGTGTGAGCTCCTGTTTCTCATCTTCTTTCAGAGGCTCTGCATAGAGGCAGACAGATTTAGGGTGTGATTAATTTAATCCGAAAGGAAGTCAATGACTCATTCTCTGAAGCGTCTGTTTCTCTTCACTCACTGAAAGGAAGTCTATATTGACTAAGCCCAGTCACTCATCTCTGAAGATAAGGGTGATGAATCGTAGGCTTTCATGTCTGCTGAATCTGTCTGTATTTGTGAATCTCCTTGTTGACACAGAGTTAACATGGCCAAAACTGAATTACAAATTGCATCCAACTGTTCTGCCCTTCTCCACGTTAACAAGTTCAAACTTCTTCCCACTGAGGCCACTCACAGCTTTCTTTCCTTCTGTCTTGTAGATCCACCCTCTCCAGCATCTGCTAAACCATGGATGTGTCCTAGCCATAACACCCACATATTTGTTTCTTGAATAAGCGTCTCTTGACTTTCATTACTCTTTCTCTCTCATCAGAACATGCTCCAGAGCCAGGAATGCAGAAAAGTTGTGACCTGGAATGCTAAATCTTTGGTCCTTAGCTTCTTCATCAAAGAGTTTTAAAGGAATGTTGTTTTCCCATCTTGTTTGGCCTTTCACATTTGTGATTGCTGTTACTGATCACATAACAGTTCAATAGGGAACTTCCCTGGTGTTACTAGGCTGTTGTGTTTGACTTCCAGCTTGCTGGACCTCTGTGCTTCTGAGGCTTGCTTGGGGATGTCAGTAAGTGTGGGCTTTCCTGCACCTCTGGTGAGTTCCAGCAGCACAAGCCACAGCATGATGCTGTACTCCCTGGTGGCGGAGCCTTCAGGTATCTCAGTATATGGCACACTTTTCTCAGAGCTTCATCTTCCAGGGTTTGCAGGCAACTGCACTAATCAGCAAAGACTTGAAGAGATGGAAAAACACTTATTTAAGGAAAACAAACAAAAAACTTCAGGGGCCGAAAACCTACTCTTTAGCCAGCATGAGTTACTCCAAGAATTTGGGTAAAAGCAGAAGATTGTATTTCCCTGCCTGTTGCCCTATTACTCTAGAGTTTGATTCAGAGGCCTCTGAGGAAGCTGGGATCTTTCCTGTACTCCAGCTTCTCCTTAAGCACATGGAGAATGTCTTCATTCTCATTTGGCTAACGACACCCTGTACTTCATCATCTCCAGTTACATTTGTTAAATGACCAGTTGAATTCATCAGCTGATCTGAGACAACCTTTTGGTTATACATTGATCAATTAGTTCCAACTTGAGTTGAAATTTGAAAATTTTTATTGTCTTAAGTCTTGGCCATTTTTGTGTTTTGCTGAGGAATGATGAATAAAGTACCTGTTTTGGAGATGCTTTTGGTGTGCTGCTTATCCCTATAGGGACAGTATAATGGGGAAGAGTCTACGTGTCCTTTAATGAGATCTGTTACATTTCTAAAGAAGATCTGGGATCCTTTAAGTAAAGAGCAGAGGATCTGCTGGAGATAATGTGGTAGGATTTTGCCCAGAGACTGATTGACAACTTAAAACTTTGAGCACAGTGTTCCACTGGGTTGAAATACGTGAGTGAAGCTTTTGCTGGTCTTCCTTACTCTGTTGCTGTGTTTGCTTAGCCAGAAAAGGAAAAAATTAGAAAAGTCATTTCTAAAATTCCTCGGAGGTGTTGGTTCAGTCTGTATGTGACTGAGTAAACAGAGAGATTGTCCTGTGGCTGAGGACAGTCTCTGTTGTTACTTTTTGTTTTAATTTTGAAGGTTGTCTTTGAAGTTGAAAAAAAAAAAATTGCAGTCTTAATCAAATGAGTTAACATGACTTCTGTTGTCTTAACTAATAACTAGAAATATTTGCATGTTCAGCTCCTTTGAACTGGCCTATTTTTGACTCTGGAGTTAAAAGCATCTTTCATGAATCCTTTGCTCTGTCTCCTCTCCTGTCTCTGCTCTGTCTCTTGGTTTCTTAGCTGGGCAAGAGAACTTTTGTGGCAGGGAAACACAAATCTCTGCTTCATTTTATCAAACAAGAGAAGAAATGCCCTCTAAAGTTCTGCATGCTTGTGACATTTCTTGGTTGGATATCAAAGTTTTGGCCTTTTGTATCTCCAAATTTCTCCCTGTTAAATTTGGCAATTTCTGTGTGACAGAGTAGCATGATACTGATCACATTTGAGGAATTCACTGATGGAGATTTATCCCCCTGCAGCCTTGTGTAGGTAATTGGAACCTGTCATTTCTCTTGAGAGGAATTCTTTACTTAAAAGATAGTTTACCTAAAGGGCTAATGTTTTTTAAAACATTTGCTTTTTATAGTACTATTCACAAGGAAATGAATTTGGATATTAATAGGTTTATCTTCCTTCTTGTACAGTGTGGCAGAAAATAGGGGACTGCCTCTCTCTTTCCTCCCCCTCTAGTAATATCTATAAATTTCAGTGCTAGTAATCTGCCTCTTCTAAAAAGCATCCGAATTAAGCCATTTTAGCTTTGGAATGTTGTTAGACAAGCTTAAAATATACTCCAGGTAATGTAGCTTTGGTTTAAGTTCTGTGTAACTGCTGCTCTCTTTTTTTGATAATGAAAGAATATATTTGTCAGTTTTGTGGCACAGCAGGACTGTCTTAAACATTAAAATGTGAGTTTTGAAGTGTTGGTGTCATTTTATAGGCACTATGGCTCAAAACTTGAGAGGGGGAAGGTTGTTGCTTTTTAATGCTGTGTTCTCTGATAGTACTGAGTTCTTTCTATGTGTTGAAAGTTCCTTTTCGTTTTGCTCTGTGGAATAAATTGGAGTGCTGGTGATGTGACAGTACAGGAAAGCATTCCCTAAGCCCAAGGGTCCGCAAGTGTGATTTGCTTTTGGAGCTATCGCATTTTTCTTGGAAGATTGTTTTGCTGAAATAATGGCCACAGCATTAAACTTCTGGACCTCTGCAGAAATAACAACAGAAAAAATTCAGAAATGACAGGGTTCTGTATCAGCTATGAAATGTGTGTCAGTACGAGCTTCCTGTATCCAGTACAGCCACACCAGCAAATTTTTTAGCAGACTGACATTGTGTCAGGCCCCTGCTCAAAAGAAGAAACCACCAAAAACCTCAAAACCAAACTCTGGTCCCAGCCTGAACAACAACTCTGCATGCAAGCAAGTTATCTTTGACCTGGATGATTGCAGTCCTAGGATTTGCTGCCCTCCCTGCAGGTTGCTGTGGCAGCCCAGAGGGCTGATTTGGAGCGGTGTGCGGGTGGGAAGGAGATGCTGTGTAAAGGGTTGGGAGCTCCTCTGAGTGATATTGCCATCAGACTGCTGCAGCTCTGGAGTCCAGTTCCATCATAGGCACCTTGTAACAGCAAAGCCAGTTCAATCCCAGCCTTTCCCATCCCTCAACTGCCCCTTCCCACTCCCTTCACCCAAATATGCTGGGCCTTAGCTTGGGCAATGCATCTCTGTACTGGGACAATGAAAAGATCTGGGTTTCACTAGCAAAATAGAAAAATAAAAAGAACCAACCTTTTTTTTTCCTTTCCTGTTTTCCTTTTATGATTTCGCTCCTCCACATGCCACCACAGATTGGAGGAGGGAAGGGGTGACGTAGAGATGAGCAGGAGCCTCTTAAACCAGTTCTGCAGCAGGAGAGGCTGAACGCAGAGCTGCGTAGTGAGCTTCTCTCTTTTGCTTTTTTCTCTTAGGTTTTTTTAAAAAACTTTATTTATAACCCATTGTCCTGTTACGTTCAGTCCTGCACAGTCAGAGTGAAAGAAGGTGTTTTCTGTTCTTTTGGCTTGACTTAATATGAGTGGGAAGATTTTTAGAAATGTTCTGTTCATTGACTGCTGCTAGCAGATGGATGCTCTCTGCTTGAAGTGCCTCAGGCCTTGATATCTTCCGTTTTCTCCCCCTCCCTCCTCCCAGCACACACCCTGGAGTGTGCAGGCTGTGCTAATTTAGTCACAACTTAAAAAGAAGTGATGAAAAAGAAATGCTCAGCTCTAATAGAATTCTTGTCGCTCGTGACATCTTTGGGGAGTACATTTTCATTTCAGGATCCCTAAGGATTTTTTCCAGCAATGTGTATTAGATATTCTATGATGCTTCGATGGAGCAGCAGTAAAATTTGTAATGCATTTTAGGACCAAAATGGTAATTCTGTTTATATATTAACCAGTTCAGAAAATACAGCATACATGACATCCAGTTTGATATTTTTCAAGTATTTTAGTAACCCAGGCTTGACTGTTTCTGGTTCTGAGGTGGCTTTCCGTTTCTCTGAACCACAAAGCAAACCTTTAAACAATCATTTAGTTGACCTAGTATGTTAAAACATTTGAACCAATTACTGTGTTTTACTAAACTGAGTGTTCCTAGGTAAAGAGTTTTCCTTACTTAACATTAGAAGTCATCTGATGCTAGGTCTGAGGAGTTTGATTAATTTTTTAAAAGAATCACAAAATGTTACCATTTTCTGGTAAAAAATGCATGTATTTTAAATGGAAACAAATGCCAGATTATACACAACCAGACTTCAAAGCTGTTCTTCTATGCTGATGACTATGCCTTAACTTAGGGGCTATGTTCAAAATCCTGTACAGCTTCAGTCACCAGGTGGTGCTGTTACACCCTGCTCAAAACACGCCTGGAAACTAAGTTTCAGTTCTGCTATATTAAAGTGTAATTTCATGGGAGGAGTGGTGAGATAGAGAATTTCTTTCTTTAACCATGTCTTTAAAGTAGAGCCTTTCCTGAAAATTTTGGGTTTGCTCTTGTGTGAGCTGTTTAGAGCGGAATTTTCTCCCACATGGTTTATGATCATGTTTGATGTAAAAATGTTACATGGGGTAATTTAAGAGGTTGGATGCTGGGTGTGTGGGACCATATCTGGGCTCTAGCCAGTGTGATTCCTTCTTGGGTGCTGCGATTATGAAGGCTTGCAGTAAGGAATGAAGGAGCGTAACAGGCAAGTACTGAATATTTTAGCAAAGGTGAAAGGCTGAAGAGTGATATCTCTTCGTAAGATGGACATAACCTTTTTCATTAATGAGATGTAATTCAACCTGGTGAATTTGGAAGGGCAAGAACTCCAGTCTGCTCTGGAAAGACTCTCTTTAAAAAAAGAAATCCAGGCTCCTAATGCACAGTTTCTTTTCAATGTCTTCAATAAATGTAATGCTTTTCCTCTTATTTAGGAAAAAACTTTAAACATACATATAAAATGTAGTAACTTTTTTTTCCCTCAGCAGTTGCAAAGTAATTAGAGTTGTAAAGAAAGTTGCTTTTTTCCTAAGGCTTTGCAGAACTGGTTGTTTATGGTTAGACGTGGAATGGGAAATCATGAGTTTAAAGTTGCAAACTGTTCCTTTAGATGAAGATGTTTTCCCCCTCTTTGTACTCAAATAATTGAATCATTTTGGACAACAAAAACAGCTAAGTACTAGGCTGCTTAGACTAAACCTAAGTAGTGCTAAACATGTAGGTAGAAATGAAGGAAGTTTAAGTAATTGCAGGAGGGGGGAAGAATTCTCAAATGCATATCCCTCCTGAAGGCATTATTATTGCTGTAATTTTAGATGTAATTTCCTACATTAAGAATGTAACACTTGAAAAATGAATGCAATTATTTCCTACACAGAGATTTTTCTTTTAACTTTGTTTTCTAGTAGAAATTATAAGCAAATGACACTTATAAAATAGAGAGGGAAGTACAGCATGGTCTTCTCAAACCCAAGCTCCAGTGTGGCAAGGAGCTGGGTTTAGCATACTTAAGCCTGGTTTTGATCCATGCTGTGTAGACCTGCCCTGGATGTCAGTGGGAGCTGTATTTGCTTAGCATTATTGTTTGGGACATCAAGTATGAATCTAGAAGCTGGCTTTAATCACCAAGATTTAAAGCCTTCATGCTGTTACAACAAAGCTGTCCCAAACAAACACGGCGAAAATTAATTGGAAAGACCATTGATTGCTTAAGTGTTTAAAGTCAGTTCAGGGGATTCCTGCATTTTCAACCCAAAGAGGCTTAAGTTTGAACAATAGAAAAATCAAAAATGGATCTTTCTTCAAAGAAAGGTCATTAGCACTGAATGCAACAAAACAAGTGGCTAATTATATACAAATGTGTGACTCCCTAAGAAGTTATATTATGCAAATGAGCATATAAATGATTTTTTAATAAAATCAATTAGGAATGGGATTTTTAGAAGAAAGCTGTATACTCTTCCTTTATGTGCCCTAATACCACGCAGTTGATTATTTGTACTTTTGGGTAGTATATTATGAAATGCATAATATTAAGAAAGCAGTTTAGGATCACAGTTCCAGTCTCTGGGGTATACATAGAGCTCAGTTCATGGAATGACTTAGGATGTACAGGAATTACACCCACACCTTCTCCTGTATGGCTGTCATTCCTTAGAGAGAATGTATTGATTAGTCTTTCCATTGTACCTTAGATAGGCTATTTGATTGCTCTTATAAATCAGTATTCAGGGAAAGCATTCTGTGCATTTTTACGGTAGGAATCATGAATTTGCTACTTTGCTTTGTGGTCCATCCACTTAGGATGAATTTCTGAGAATGGGTTGCTCTGCAGACACTGGTCATTAGGTCTGGTCTGAGGCTTGAAGGTTTTTTTGGTAACAATATAGAACTAAGAAACTTGAGGTTGCTTGTTTCCTGTCCTTGCAAAATTGATGTACAAGACAAAGCCACCTTCAATGTCCTTCCATTTTAGAAAGCATTGCATTATCTTGTCTAAAAGGGAGACATAAATATTGCGGTTTCCAGCCACGCTCTCACAGGTTAGCACCAGGTGCTAAAGCATGGGTGATCATCCTTAAAAGTCATCCTGGTACTTATTTCCAGAGTTTGGCAGAGCCAGTTGATGCATTTCTGGTTCTGCTGGGCACGTGTGCATATACATGCAAGCTCAGACAGATGCATAGAAATACTTCTACATGGGAAAAGAGAATTTTTAAATTAGGAGATGGATGAGTTTGCTCATGGCATGTAGTGACAGGACAAGGGGGAATGGCTTTAAGCTGAAGGGAGGGTAGGTTTGGATTAGATATTAGGAAGAAATTCTTCCCTTTAAGGGTAGTGAGACACTGGCTGATGCTGCTTGGAGAAGTTGTGGCTGCCCCATCCCTGGAAGTGTTCGAGGCCAGGTTGGATGGGGCTTGGAGCAACCTGGTCTAGTGTCCCTGCCCATGACAGGGGTTCTTGGAGCTTGATGATCTGTAAGGTCTCTTCCAGCCCAAACCATTCTGTGATTCCATGATGCTTCTATCCTTTTAGACAAAGCACAGAAGTTGTGTGTTACTGATGAGCTGTGCTCAAGGCTTGTGGCTGCACTTCTTGCCAAGGCTTGTCTCACTTCTCTTTCTTGCTCTGGCTGATGCCTGTTTGTCTTTTTTCCTTGGGTTGTGTCTCAGCACAGAATCTTAAGAGCACAGGGAGCTGGTGCAAGGGGTGGTGGTGGGATGGATGGGGAGGTGTTGGATTTCCCCTTTCAACTGTCACTGGCAATTTCATCCTCTGCTGTTTTACCTGATTTGTTTATTACGAAAGAAAAAAGTAGATTTCTTCTAATCCAAGAAGGATTGGGAAAATACTCTTACAAAAAATAAAATGATGAAAAGTACAGGCCCAGCTGGTCCAGTTGAATCTAGTCTTCAGGCTGAGGTTTTTGTGTATTCTCTCCTGCTTTTTATCCTACACTTGCTGTGAAGAGAGGAAAACAGACTTTATATGAAAACGCAGTAAATCACTAATAGCTCTTAATTTATCATTCACTCCTCTCTAATTACCAGCCTCCATTTTAAATGTGACATGAATCCTCACAATTTGCTAATCTAAATTCATCCTCATTTTCAAAGGTGAGGATGAAGCTGTCCTCCTATTGTCAGCAAATCAGCATCTATAAATTAGGAGATTTTAGAGGGGTTGCCTTATTATCCTGAGCCCCATGCAGCTTGCCAAATCCAAGCAGGTGTTATGTTTGCTTGCTTCCCTGGTTGTGAAAGCTCAGGGAAAATAGCTAGAAATAAAATTATTGAATGTCAGCAGAAATCTTGTAAGTGATTTCATAGCAGTACTCATGTGGGTGAATAGCTTTGCAAATACAGTCCCTTTCCACTTTAAAAAAATATTTCTATATCTAAAGGTTTCTTCTCTTTAGAAAGTAGGAGGCGGGGAAATAATCTGACATTTTTAGCTACATGAAGTCCTTGTTTTTAAACTTAAATACAAGGAAAATAATTTACAAGGTTGCTTAGTGATACTGTGGGAAAACGTGTATCTTGAGACTATTCAAAGGCATCTCAAAGTAGATTTAGAAACTATGGTTCCTGACAAGCACTAGAAAAAAAATACTGCTTCTGGTGCAAGCTGAATCAGTCCTTGAGCGTGTCAAGAAAGAATACCACTTTTCAAGTGATTTTTGGATCAAATCCAGGGTGCTTGTGAGGTGACGTTTGTTGTCTGAGTGGTCTGTGTTATTCCAGCTGGCCCTATACTAAAAGTTAACTCTTGCTTGCTGCCAGCTTCTTTTTTGAGAGCAAATGGGTATCTGTAGCTTTGGTCAAAATAAAGTTGTTAGACATCCTGTGGATCATAAGCATACTTCTGTCTCTTTGTGTTCTCTGTCCATGGTGAGTCCACCATACATTGATGGCAGATGGTCTCCTCAAGGGTAGTTTGCACCCTCTTATAGATCTGGGGGAACTGGGAATAGAAAAATTGTTCATTTTGCAGGATTACAGCGGTGCTCAGATGCTCTTTTTGCCATTGGCTACACAGTTTTCCTACTACATGTGTGGGTAGTTTGTTTCCCCCAACACTGCTTGTTACTTTTCCGTCTGACATGTATGACAAATTTCATTCTGAGATTGTTGCAGTGTTTGATTCCAGCTTTAAGAAGAAGAGGAAACTTGATGTTGATCAAGGTCTTTGACATAGAGGGGAAAAAAAGCTTTGAGGTTGTTTTGGATTTCTGAGAAACACTGATTTGTCATGCCAGCAAATTCAAGTTGTGAGATTACAGTGACGCTGAATATTAAATACCAAATTCAATATCCCAAGGAAACTTCAGCAGAAGATAAAGGGGGGCATCAGGGAGTGTAAGCAGTCACATGGAAACAAAAATCAAGTTCTGAAAAAAAGTACATTTGGAATGAATTGTCTCCTCTGCATTTTGTGGCAGAAGTCAAGGGCTGTCACCTGCCTCTGTGGCTCAGCACAGGGAATCGTGTGTGGCTTTCCATCTCCTCCAGAAGCACTCGCTCCCTGTTAAGCTAAGAAGGATCCTTGTGTCAGATATCCATTCCTGATCCAGTCTGTAGAAAGCATGAAAGGGAGATGACATAATAGCAGCCACTTGCAACAAGATGATGTTGAAGTTTGAGTGCTCTGATTTCAAAATGATAACAGGCACTGTTACTAGAGGGTAAAACCACAGTTGATTTGAGACCCTCAGAAATGTTTGGGTGTGCCAAGTTCAGCTTCCTATCCATAGGGGCATGGCTTTCAGTAGGAGTTGAGTGCTTAAGATAATAAAAACTGGATTAAACAAAGCAGCACCCATACTTCTTGTTGCCGGACAATAGGATGGCATTTGACCATAGAGAAATGTGAACTTTGGTGTGTCCTGTTGCTGTTGTAACTGCCAGGGACATGGATCCGTGGATGTAAGGTTGTCTTGAATGAAACTAGGCAGAATTTCATCAGCCTGTCTGTTTTTCATAACACATGAGTAAAATACAAAAGGTAGGAAGGGCCAGATTATAATTGTTTTGCAGAGGGAAAACATGGTCCTTGAGGCTGATTAATGTAGCAGTAGAACTTCTGAGGCCTTCAGTGAGGACCTGCTTGTAGCATAAACAGGTCTGAGGCAGGCAGTTGATTGAAGTGTTTGTTTATTTTTGTGGGTCTTGAAATAGGTCAGTAAGTAGAATTTACTCTCTGGACTGTATCAAAGCAAAATGTTAGTTAGGTTCGAGATGATGCTGATGTTAAGCAATTCCTTAGGGCAGCTTCCTTGATTGCAACTCCACAAAGTCAAAGAAAAAGCTCATTTTGGTGTTTGCAGCACCTGCCTGATTGAAACTCTGAGGCACATTGTGTTTTATAGTCAGCTTATTTAAAAAAAAAAAAAATCTAAACATTGTCACTAATCAGAAATTGCTATAAAATTTAGACCTGTCTATAGTCAGACCAGGGCAATATTACATTCAGATAGATTGTTCTCTCAGCTGGTCTTAGAACTGTTTTGGGAGTTTGTTGCAATCTATACTCTTTCTTGTGTTGAGCATCCTGTAGGAGCAGTGGCAGTATCAGGGGAGAAGAATCTATGTCTCCTTGAATGAGATCCGTTAGGTTGCTGCATAGCAATCATCACATAAATCCACTGATTTCTATGTAAGTCTTTAGTCAGTATGATCTCTGGTAGCTATTTTTCACCATCCCATATTACCTAGAGGAAAAGGAATTAATAATGCATCCAGTCTTGGATACGTATGTTTAATGGATGATCTCTCATCCTATCTTGGAGTCAGACTGCACAGAAAAAACCCTGTTGTAATTGATCTTTGAGGTTCAGCACATAAAGAACAGAAAAATGTAATTGTGCTTACCTAAAATTTTCTTTAACTACTAAGGACTGGCACACAGGAGGTAAGTGGATCATCTAGAAGAGCAAAGGAAGTTGGTATCTGAAGATTTGGTTATGGAGAAAATTTCTCAGATTTTGTTGCATGAACAAGTGTTGAGATTTTTTGGTTTTTTTTGCTGGGATGTGCTGGTAATAAAATATTTAATAAATAATTAATACAGTTTAATATTTAATAAATATTTAATTTAGGAAACTAGAATGGAGTGGTGACTGGAAAAAAATTTAAGAGGCAGAAACTTGAGTAGGTGGATCTTTGCTGTCCAGGTCAGGCTGTTCTGTGTGACTGACAGTGGGTCTGTGTTGTTCTGTGTCAGACTGAGCAGGCTGAGGAGGCTATTTGGGGAGGAAAGGGTGGAGGAATTTTTTTCCCCTTATTCTGTAGACTCAGAATACAGAATGATTCTGTCATGCAAAGCAGCCTCTCTCTGAAGGTTACAGTTTTGCAAAAGCATAAGAACTCCCTTTAACCTAGTAAATCATCTTAGCCCATTTTTCTTATATAGCATCATTCCATATCATGAATTTTTCTTGTGTTTTGCCCTTACTGGATTCATATGTTCCAAGCAGTGGGAGTTTCCACCAGTTCCCTTGGGAAACTATTATGAGGTCCAGTGAGTTTTGTTGTAAGGTCCTGTTGACATAGTGGTTACATTTTCCTTTAATTTCATGTTATTAGCCCTTAGGCATGAACTCATGCTTGTATCTATTTATGGCTTAAACTTCCCTCATCTTCCAGAAATCTAGTGATCTTCTGCTCTTCTCTTAACAAATCATGTCTGATAATTAGGTGAAGGTTCGAAGTTCAGTCTCTGGGTCTTTAAACACCCACCCCCTATCTCCCAGGCATGCGTTTAATCTTTTCTTCTAGGGTAATCAGGGCTCCAGAGGAGAATCAAGTCTAGTGAGAATTTCCTCATCTCCAACAGTTGTTGATGTATGACATCCCGTACATAAATAGTAGCCCCATATAAATGGAAGGCATCACAGACATACAGATAAATATTATTCAAATACGCCAAATGTTTTCCAAGAGGGCCACGTTGGCCCTCTAGAAATATGTAGATGGCATTGTAGTTTTAATTCTTTACTGAAACAGTCTGTTCATCTGACTTACATAAATGTTATTTTTTGAAGAAATACAAGGCTGTTCCTGAAATATGTGCATTCTGTCTTTAAACATAAATCTCTTTCCAACTCCAGGCTGAAGCAGATACCACAAGAGACTGACTTGATAAATGGTATCACTGATTCACTACATGGTTTAGCTGAGATTTGTGGCAACCTTCACTTATGCTTAGTTTAAAAAGGAAGGAAATGCAAAGTTGAGGCTGAAGCCCTGTCCGTAATGTCTTCTGTCATCTCTGGGCAGTACAGAGGTGCAGCTACTAGGGGCAGCTGTAGCTTTGATCTAAATGGGCCATTTGTGGTGCTAAAGGAGAGCAGCCCCTGCAGAATCACACTGCTTGCATGAATGCTGTAGCTGATGGACTCAGCTGCCAGGGACAAGCTAAGGGCGGAATTTAATTCTTTAGCTGCAGCCTGGATAAAAATTGATGCTGTCTTACCTAACTGCCAGGTTTCTTATCCCTTCTGTATAAAGGAATAAGTATTTGACCACTCGTCAGCTTCATATAAAAATACCTTAAATAAGTATTAACCTAATACAGTCTCTCTTGCTTTTGTAACAGCTCTGTGCCTTTCCCAGCTTGATTTCAGTTCTTCTCTCTTTCTGCTTCCATTTTTAGATCATGTTTTATCTCTTATCCCTTTGATATCTCTAATAACTCCTTCTTTTTCTTCACCCCCTCAGCTACTTTTCTCTGCATCCTTTTTACCTTGATGCCTTCTCACTGTATTTCCATATTTTTAGATGATTTAAGAAATTTGCCAATTAGTTGATATTTATGAAATTTTTACTTTGGTAATGACTGTGTCATCTTCTTTGACTGGGTAGGGTCTGGATGTGAAAAGAGTGCCCTTTGTTAGATTTGTATGTGGAATTATAGGGGAAGGAAAAGGAAGCCCGAAAAACAAACCCCCACTACAAAAATCAGAGCCCCAAAGCAGCTTTGGGCTCACAGGCCTTTTTCAGTCCTGAGGAAGCAGCAGCAACCTTAAGTAGAGGCTGAGAGCAGAATGGGTATTAGTTTCTCTCTGTACAGTCCTTCCTGCCTGCACAGTTGGATGATGGAGAGTGGAAATAACTTACCACTAACAGTTGTATTTTGACAGAACAACTGGTGTGCAGAGGAGCAGGGCTGAACTCTAGGAGAGGAAAATTGTTCTGCACGTGTCTGAGGCCAAGTAAATTCTCAGACATGTTATAAAAGGTGAGTGTTAAAGGTGGACAAGGAAAGTAGGGAAGGTTCACAGGGATATGCAGGGGCCTCTTGGCAGGAAAAGGGAAAGGCTGGACTGGCTTTTATAGCAGGGAATATGGATTAAACAGGAAGGTTGTTTTTGTTTGTTTTTTTTTTTTTTAAACAATCTTAGTGTGTGTGACCTTATCTAATGGTTGCTGCCGTGCAGCTGGGAAGTGGTAATTGTTCAGCTGTGGTAACTCAATTACTTCTGCTCCTGTCCCTGTCCCTTGGTCTCAGTGGCAGTTCTGGCCAGGGGATACCATCAGCTCCTGCACCCTCCTCGTCCGTGTGGAGCACCGCGACTCCCGGGGCTCCCGTCGGCTTCCACGGTGTTTGCAAGGCTGAAAAATGGCTCCTGTCAGCTTTCACTCTTCTGTGCCTCGCGAAAGCCCCGATCTGCAGGGAAGGCAGGAGAGCTGGCTGTCAGCGAGCAGATAACACTGCACTGATTTATATGCTGCTCGCATCTGCAAAGTTTTCCACTGCAGCAATGGATCCCTTTGTGTTCAGTCTTCATTTTTGTTTTGTTTTAGAGATTTTGATAACTTTTACCAATAGGCAGTGGAATTTTTTTCCTATATTGTGCTGTGTTCATGAATTTTTCTGTCTGTGTAGATTGATGACAGTTGCTTGTTAGTTAAATGTTTTTTGCTTTGTAAAAGTATGAAATAAGTTCTATCTTTCTCATTGTGCTAGAATTGCACGTTTTTAAAACTTCTAAAAAGTGGTCTTTTCAAAACTGTCAGATTATGTCGTGAGCAAATATTTTTCTTTCTTTTTCCTGCAGTGATGTAGAAATGATTTTGGGTGGTTGAAGGTAGTGCTTGGATCAGCAGTAATGCTGTGTGACAGCAGAAATGTTCCATTTCTTGTTGTGACAAGGGTAACAACTGGTAATTGATAAGTGTAGGGGAAAGCTTTAAATGTATATAGATACAGAAAAATCTAAGAATAACTGTCATTTAAAATTTAATTTAAAAAAAAAATAAAATCACTGTCCAAACAATACAGAGGAAAATTAAAGCAAGGCCTAACTTGTGGTGCTTTCACAAGGCAATCTTGCATGTCCAAAAGCTACCACTATCTGAAAGTTCTTGGTGTTTTAAATTTTTCTTTCCAATTCCCTTAATGTGAGACAGGTAAGGGTTATGCTACATTAATCATACATGTGCTCACAGTTCTTGCCAGTAGTGCAGCTTTCCAGCTGTTTCAACTTTGAAACAGCTGCAAATCTTCTGCAAATAAAAAAATTCAGTTAGCTAAACTTTTGGATATAAAAAAGCCCATATTTGCTTTCTTCCAAAATTAATCTGAAATGACCTGATGCATTCTAATAGACAAACAACTAATGAGCAGGACAGCATTTGTTTAAACTGTGGTAAGTCAGACTTTTGTGTAAGCTGGTTGTATGAGAGGAGCAGCGAGGGCTGGGAGCAGTAGCAGGGAAGCAGGAGGAAGCGTAGGGATAGTGTGTACTTTTCTCTTTGACCCATTTAGGCTTCAGTCTCACATTTGCTTTGAGTTGATCCACATGTATGTGGCTGTTGACAGCATTTCTCCTCTCCTCTGCCACATTCTGCTGCCGGTAGGGCTTGGGAAGCTGCTTGTTGAGTTACATGAGGGAACTGGTCCAAATGAAAATTCAGCTTTTTTTGTTGTTTGGGTTGATTTTCAGCACTGCACATTCCCTCATCTGTATCAGTATGTGGCCATGTAAATGTCATGTTGTCTGCAGCAACAGCTTGGACTTTAGCTTCACTTAAAACAGTTGTGATCCAATTCCTTCAATGATGGTGAATCAACAGATATAAGGGTTTTGTTGGGGTTTTCTTGTTTTTGTTTTCTTTTAATGTCAGCATTGACTATGGTTTCCCAATGTGACACTGTAAGTGAAGTTCAGTAAGGACTTTATGAAGAAACAGTTCTTTCGCTGTGCTGAAAAGAATTAATTAAGTGGGGTTAAGAAATGAGCAAGCTACTGTCTTGAGGATGATGGGCAAGATTAGCAATAGGTTAAGTGCAGCCCCTGCATCAACTGTATGGCTTCTAGTCTGCTGTTGAAGTGTGGGTAGCAGTTAGGTGGATAATGGGAATGAGATGGCAGCAGAAGTGCCACCTGTGAGGGAAGCAGAATTCCAGGAACTGAATGCAGAAAATCAGAGGAACCACTTGCGATGCCAGAGTGGGTAAGACAAATTAATTCAGATGGCCAGCTGATGAATGTGCAAAGAGGCTCTCCATGTGGGAGTGGTATCATAGGATCAGGGAATGGAAAACGTTCTTGAGGAGGGGGGTGGGAGACCTTATGTGGGCGCTTTGCAGGCCTGCTTTGGCATTAATGGAATACAAGGGCCAATTTTGAGGGAATGAATACTTAAAGAAGTGCTGAGAAGAGATGTTAACAGCAAATTTTCTAGGTGAAAGAAAAGTAGCTTAGTATCAAATATTTAAAAAGTGGTTGCAGCAGTGACCACTATCTGAATTTTTAAGCCATTAATCTTAAAGATGCATGGTTGCTCTCTGTAGCTGAATGAGTGAATGAGCCTTTGACATGCTCTGGAAGGGCTTTACCAGGACAGAGGGGAGCTGCACCTGGTAGATGGGGCACTCTCATGGGAGGCAAAATGGATGGGTTGGATTGTTGTCAGTGAGCAGAGAAATTGAATACAGGTCTCTGCACTGTGATAGGCTGGGTCTGGGTCTACAAAGATAAAGAGGAGGCATCAATCCTTCAGTAAACAGGTCTGGATTAAGTATTTTTTTTTATTTCACAAGGTTATTTTTAACACGGATCAGTTTACTGGTTTGGTTCTCTGTCCATCGCCACAAACAGTTTTGCTGGCACAGTTGGTGAACTATCGCAGGGAAAGGGCCAGGAGCTGTTTTATTGTGCTGAGATAACAGGAACAGAGTGTACCCTTGGGCAGTCCCTGAAGCAGGTCTGCCAGGTGACAGAGGCACTGGGGATGCATCAGTCGGAGCAGGGCCAAGTGTTCACGGGCTCCAGGTTGCTCAGCCTGGGGACTGACACATCCTGTGGAGGAACCGGGGAGTTCTTGTGTGGAAGAGCCTGGGTTTGGGGATGTGGGGTGCACCCACAACCAGATGGCAAGATAGGGATTTGGAGCTAGGCTCAAGTTAGGCAGAGCGTGGGCATGAGGCCAGCATGGTCATCACTGTCCTCACGGGCAGTTAGGTGTTACTGGGAATAACTCTTAGCTCACCTTGATAAAATTAAACTTGTTATTGTGCTGGGTCAGCACTGCTGCAATGTCCTGCTGTGCTGCTACTTTTACTGCTCATTGGCCTTTTTCCTTACAGGCTCACAGGGATAAAGCTGTTCCTCACTCCCAGTATTGCGTGTGTGGCTGGAAATGCTCGGTGTGAGAGCTTCAGCCATCTCCTCGCTTCCCTCCCTGCCTCCCCACATCGCTTGGGCTTTAAATGTTTTCTTGTCTTTGATCACAGGACTCTACCCTTGATTGGGCTGCTGGGACCAGCCTTCATGAGTGTAGCCCCACTGATAGTCCTGGACTGTCCCTGTTGTGCCTTTGTTTGTTTTACTGATTTGTAATACAAATAACATAGAAGCCTGGCATAGAGCAAAGAGCAGGAAATTCATTCAGGCTTTGAGCTGGGAATTGCTGAAATTGAAAGATGTGACAAAGCATGCAGGGATGCTCACACATAAAAACTGCTCTTTTTTCCCTTTTTTTGGAGTTCTTTTGGGGAGCCTTTTCAAAGAAGGAAAAGGAATGAAAACCCAAATGCAGAACAAAATCTGCACATAAAATTCAGTTGGTAAAGTAATTCGAATGCTGGAAATGAATACCCAAGCGAAAACCATTTGAAATGTTTCCTTTAATAGAATCTAGTGTTTGTTACCATAACAATCCTTTTTGCAAAAGAAGGATTAGTGCTGTTAACATGACTCCATTCCCTGATTCAGGTAGCACTAGTTTCCAGGGCCCCTCGAGCAAATTGCAGAAAGGGGGCCAAATCCATATGCCTGGATTTTGATGATGCACTTCAGTATCGTAATAACAATTCATTTAGGCTCTGGCTTTGTACTGCCTGTTATTTCCCTAGAAACTTACGCTTCATCCTGACAAGTACTATGAAATAAGCAGTGTCACAGCCTCTGTCAGACTGAAGGGAAGGCTACAGATGAGCAGGCAGAAGCCAGATAAGTGTAATGTAGAGCTGTAGCTGCTTGACATTACTGACTTTTAAGGATCCAAAAAAAGGTATGATTCCTATTCCATAGGCGAAGAGAACAAGATGTTTCTGTAGTAACGAGATCATAAAAGAAAGAAAATTGCTTGTAAAGAATATGTCTGATTTCCCCTCTTTTTCTACTTTGCTTCTATTATAACTTAAGCTGCAGTTTTGCTTTCAGCTGCCTATTGTGTACACATTTAATGTAACCAAGATATTCTGCAAATCTATTTTTTTGACAGTGATTTCTGGCCTACACATTTTGTTTTGTAATAACCACTGTTTCCTCTGTCAAAAGAATGGAAATTATCTGAAATAAAAGGGTAGTAGCGTTCAGTGGTCCTATCTGAACTTGTCACTTCAGGTCTGCTGTGCCAGTTCAAAGCATTGAGGTTGGCATCGGATGAGAAGATGATGGTATTTCTTTTAGAATGCTGGGTGTAGATGGATAGAAACACTTTTTTTTTAGTAGGCTTGGAACTAAAAGCTGAAAAGAGCCTTTTGTTTTTTGCTGCAGATTCAGGAGCGTGATAAACTTTACTACTTGGTAGCCTGGGAACTTGATTTTGTGTGTTGATTACAGAAGCGCAAACTTCTCTCTTTCTCTCACTTCTCCCCCTGCCTCCCCCTCCACCCCAATGGTATGATGAGCCTTTGAGAAATAAATGGGAATTGCGTGGTGTGTGCTGTACGCATTGCAAAATTTCTGTAGTTTCTAGACTTTTGTTCTTTTGCTCTTTAAAGGAAAATTTATTGCTGCTTTACTGGTGAGGGAAGGGGGAGGGTTTTTGAAACCTTGCTGTTGGTCTTGTCCTGCCTTTTAAAAAAGACACTGTTCCCTGCCCTTCTCCCAAAGGTACTTAGATACCAATTTTCTTGCCATCACTAAATTGCAAGGGCATCATGAAGTGTAAGCTTTGACCTCAAAGGTGCTATTTCTTGTGGTTTAAAAAAAGAGTCCCAGCATCTGTCAAAAACCTGTAAGGCCCAAAAGAGGCAATGCCTATTGCAAGTTACTAATAAAAAATGCACGTACTAAGAGACTTGTTTTACCCCTGTATATTTTGTGTTATAACTTGTGCTTTGGCATAGCAATTTGGAAAAAAATGCAATACTTAATTCTGACTCTTCCACGTGATGATATTCCTTTATTGTACTGAGATAGCAGCTGCAGGTTTTTAGAGCAGGGTCACATTGAAACTTTTTAAAAAGCTGTCCTGCAGGATAAAATGGATAAGAAAGTCAGGAAGCTGTTGTCCTGAGTGTTGTGTAACCCAGAGCATGGCAGAGTTTGAAGGTGTGTCAGTTCTTTTCCATCCAGTAGAGCATCTCAGTTCACTGGAGTTTGTAACACTGTGATGGAATCGGGTGAGCACTGAGTGGAGCAGATTGCTAATGAATCGCACTGTATTGTTGGCTATTCCCACTGTTTCAGCTGAGATCCTCAGATCCTCAGGCTTGTTGCATCCTTGCAGCTGACTGGACCAGCTCACTGGGACCATACGGTGAGAGTGGCAGCGCGGGCACTGCTGGCCGTGAGGGCTGATGAGAGCTGGGAGTCAGAGCAAAGATGGAGACAGGAGGGAAACAGCAACTGCAAGGTTATAAAATGCCACCCAGCTAGCGAGGAGCAGTGTGGGAGTGGGAGGACGTTCAAGGGCTGATGGCCATAATGCAGTGCTGTAGGTCTGCTGGAGGGAATTGCTCATCTTCCCAGCCCTGGAGCTTGCAGCTGCTCGCAGCTCCTCCCTGCACTGACCCTCTTGCTGGGGGAGCAGTGTCCCGATGCTTAGCAAGGTTTGTGGCTGCCACTGCTCAGTTTTGAGGGCTTCTCATGTTGAGGACTGGCAGTATGAATATTTGGACTCTTTTCTTGTTCGTCAGCAGTAACTGGAGCATTGGATAGAGAATTTATTTTGATCAGCTGTTTTCTTAAGCCAAATTTCTCTGTGTGTGAACATCTGCTCTTCAGATACCAACAGATTAAATCACTGTATTTATAGTTAAATAAAATATTACGGAGGCACATTTTTCAGCTCTGGAAATGTCAGATGGGTGAGCTAGGCAGAAAAGGTTGGAAGTCACAAAATAACATACTTTTGGTTGTCATCTGACTGGGGTGAGGGCCCTCTACAATGGTTTGGTTGTGTACTGCAGTACCAGGGTGACAGCCATCTAGCTGATATCTGCCTTTTCTGTGAAGTACCTTCTTGAATCTGGAAGGAACCAGAAGGAGTAAAAGGTATCTTGAAGTTCTCTGTGAAGAAATCTAGAATCACGGTTGCTGATGCTAACTTTTCCAGCTATTTTTTTCTTAGTGTTACGTAAGATACCAGAAAAGTAGAATTTTGTCGTCATGTTAAATTCAAGGGGCGGAGGTGGTGATGGGGAAACAACAAAGCTTTTGATCTTTCTTTAGTAAATAGGAGACTGGTTACAGAATGTAAATGTTTATCTTAGATGATGCTGTAAACAGTACATTTCTTTCTCTCTTCTCACAAATAAGGACAAAACCAAGTTAGTCATCAAGATACTCATAATTTCTAGGATGATTCTTGTCCTGAATTAAGTTGTTCATTTTGGAGATAAGCAGCAGTGTAACAGTTGTCTTGTTTTTCCACAAACTGTATGACTGGTATAATACCACAGAGCAGCTTGAGGGAGTCCTAGCACACAGAATTAAAGCCTTCTCTGGTCTGCAGAAGGTTGTGTAAAACATTCAGAGAAATAGCATTTCCTAAGTAGACAAGTACCTTTCTCTTAGATCTCCTTTGTATTTTTTCAGTAGACAATTACCCCTGAAGTAATTCTACTTTAAAATATTGATGGTGGATGAAGATCTCAGCTAAAAATGCATATATTACTCAAACAAGCATAGTTTTCTTAGGGTGGATTATGATGAATTAATTGTATTTCAACATTTGAAATTAAGAAAAGGTTAAATACTCAGAATATTAATGGTAGCTTGGGGATGGGAGCAGCTCAGTGGTGAAAATAGCTTATGAAAGAAAGTAATTTCAAGTATCTTCCTCTGTGTTATTCTTTTTTCCTCTTTTGGTATGTTCTTTGTTTTTGAAGGGAAGCTGCTTTGCTGCCACTGCAAAATGAGTTTTTAATACTCAAGTGCATTTCTTTCACCCCAGATGAGTATAAACTGATTCTTTCTTAGGCACAGAAGAAGCAGCATACAGACTGTAGAGTGTGAAATAAAATTCTGGAAGGACTGGGTGCTAGTTAGTACCTTAATTTTGGGTAGATGTGGTATTTGTTTTTGAGGCTGGTGAGTGCCAGTCCAGGGCCTGCTGACAGCAGTGGAAAAACTCTTCACCTAATGGGCTTTGGATTACCCTTGAGTAGCTTATCGTGCCCACACCTCCCATGGAGGGTGATGGATCCTTCCTCTGCCCTTACTTCTTCACCCAAACGTGTTACACCTGGTTGACCAGTGTGCCTTAAAGGATATCTTGGTGGTGAGTGCAATAATTTCCACGTGTGCAGGAAGGAGAAGCTGCTGCTTTGCGGCAGCTCCTGTTTGACCAGAGTCCTGCTGACCCCGGCTGCCTGGTGGAGTCACTTTTTGTTAAAACCAGCATCTCTGGCAAAAGGTTGTTCAGAGGTGAAGCATTTTTGCCATGTTATTAGTGATTATGATGTAGGGATTTGCATAAAATTAAGATGTGTGGTCTGTGCAGGAGCCAGCGGTGTTCTGGGAAGCATCGTGTGGTTGCCATTGCTTCCTGTGAGCAGTGGTGGGCACAGCAGGCACCTTTGTGCCCCTTCCACAAGCTGCTCATGACATTTCTGAAGGGAACAGATGAGAGTTTCCTGTAAGTACATGTGCTGGAAACATCTGCCCGGCACATTGAATTAAAGGATTTTTCTTGATGTGCTGTCTGACCCCTGTATGCTGAGGAACTTGAGTGCTCTGTTTTCCTCATGACTTCCCCCATCTTTTTCTTAAGCTGTCTTTTCGGCACATTCTTCTGAAGCTGGAGCTGTGGGGACGGGTTGGACCTTGCTTCCCGCATCTGTCCCAGCAGCTGGACCACTTCCTGCCATGAATCATCCGAAACACACTTTTTTTCTTTTTGTTGTTTTATTTAAGGGTGAAGGCACATTTGTTTCCTGAAGCCACAAGCTAATCTAAGTAGTCTGGCAGACAAGCCTCAAATGAAGGCTGGGGTGCGAACGTGTTTGGAGGAAGGAAGTGCCTCCTATCATTGGGATCATGGGCAAGCCAGGAGCAGAGCTCCTTTCCTTGTGGACTTCATTTGTGGTCAGAGGAACAGCAAACTCCATCACTTCTTGGAGAGCTGCAGCAAAATGTCTTCTCTGTTTGCACATCAGTGTCAAACACACCATGACCTCCGGTTTTTGGCTACAGCTAATCAAGTGCTAATTGGCAAATGATGTTAAGGGAGAGGGGCATAATCTTTTGTGTGAGAAGTCTTGGCTATGGCTTGGATCCTCTGTGGGACTGATGTTTGTGGCTTAGTTTTACAGAGCTCATTGATTGCATGTGTTTCAATTTTAGCAGTCCAAAACAAGGCTTTTTTTTTTTCTGTCCTGAGGAGCTGAGGCTAAATAGTTCCTGAAACTTGAGAGGTCATTGTATTTCACAAAGAGATGAACCCAAAATCCACCTCCTTAATTTTGTCTTTAAAAAAAACCCCAATACTAAAAGACCCCAACCTAAAAGCACATTAATTGCAGTGTTGTTAAGCTTTTCTTTTCCTTGTTAATTTTTCTAGGGAAGCGTCAGATTCACCACTTGGGAAACCAGCTTCAACTCAATCAGCATTGTCTGGATACTGCCTTTAATTTTTTCAAGATGGCTGTGAGCAAACATCTAACCCGGGGCAGAAAGATGACCCACGTCATTGCTGCCTGTCTCTACTTGGTGTGTAGGACAGAAGGAACTCCTCGTATCCTTTCACAGTTACAGAATACAGAGAAGTAAAAGAACCACTTTTAGCAAGTCAGCTATCCCAGTTAGACCTTGTTTCAAATTGTGAAAAGGTAAGTGTTTAAGAGCTGACTTGGTCATTGCTGGTTTTATACATTGAAGTGAATGGGAGTGTTTCCTGTGGTTCCAGTAAATTTGTTCCCTTTTTAAATGTACAATACTTAGTATTTAATGCTATAAATGTCATTCTGCCTCTCATCACTAACTCTGAATTTCTTCTTTTGCAACACTTGCTTCAAGTATAAAATTGCACTTCCCCTGTGCTTTGCTGGGGTTTATAATTTGTGAAGTACTTTTTTTGTTTATTTTGTTTTTGTCTTTTACAGTAAATGACAGTTAACCCCAAACCTCCTGCAGTGTCAGCATCAAAGAACAGATTAGAGTTCCAGTGGGTTTTCCATCAACATTTGTTCCATCAACATATGTGGGTTTCCTTCTTTTAATACTTGCAGGAAGGACAGTATCACTTCTGTTTTAGTTTTGAGAAAAAAGGTGTTTGATAAATTCTGAAATTTGCTCAAAAATCATACAGGAAATCAGTAGCTGGAGGTGCATACAGGATGGATTTGCAAGTGAGTACTCCTTGCTTTACCATCCCTATTTTTGTCTTGGGGTACTTCATTAAAATCCACATCAGCTTTAACTGCTGATGACCATCCAAATTTATTTGTTTTATATATTTTTATTTCTTTTATGTTGTGTTTCAGTTGCTGGAATTCAGAGCTTAGTATCCAACAATTACTTCTGTTGCTGTGGCTCTGAGCAACCTGTTCTAGTGAAAGGTGTCCCTGCCTATGGCAGGGGGATTGGAACTGGATGTATTTTAAGGTTCCTTCCAACCCCCAAACCATTCTATCATTTTATCATTCTACAATTCTGTGTTATTTTAGGTTTTTTCTACTTTAAAATAGTATGTCCACATCTTCAGTATTCTGTTTGATTTGATGCTTTTTCTAGATTGCTGCTCTCATTCTATAGTTTTGCAGTTGAACAGTTTAGCTTTCCTTTTAAGATTGAGATGATTTTTTTTGTAGTTTCAGAAACTATATTCAGTATTCTAGAAGTAGTGCTTTCTGATAGTGTTGTCATTGTCACTGTTTTAAACAATGACAATTTGCATGTTTAAAAAAACGTGGTTTTGCAGGAATGATGGAGTTAAAAGGAAGGCTTGCTTATTACACTGTAATTTAAACCTTTCCTACTGTAAAGTCTCCATGTGAACTTTGAACAGTAGCACTGTATCACTGCCATAAAGACAGTGTTGATTTTGAGGTGTTACTAGTATTTTGATTATATATCTTCCAGGTAACTACCTGAAAGAGGGTAGGAATAGATTAGATATTAACAAGAAGTTCTTTACTGTGAGGGTGCTGAGGCCCTGGCACACCTAGAGAAGCTGTGGCTTCCCCATCCCTGGGGGTGTTCAAGGACACGTTGGATTGGACTCTGAACAACCTGGTCTGGTGGAAGGTGTCCCTGCCCACAGCAGGGGTGTTGAAAATAAATGATCTCTGAGGTCCCTTTTATGATTCAGTGTTATATTTATGCTCATGTCACATGTTTAAAGTAATTTATTTACAATTGTTATTTGATACTTCTGAATGATAGCCCAGCCGTAATATGCAGATCCATTTCCCCCCACTGATAGTGATAAAAAGCATTTGAAGAAATGCAGGCTGTAAGAGGCAGATAGGTACACTGCAGTGTACAGCCATCTGTGCAGCAAGCGTAGCTAACGTGTAGCAAACAAATAAAGCAAAAATAATTTATTTGTTTTTTAACCTTCTTTAAAGTATTTCAGCATGTATCTCACTTATGTGCAAGATGTACCGGTCTGGTTGACACTTAATAAATCCCTAAATGAATTTCCCAGCTTTCTTTGTTAAATGGAGATAATGTCCTGTTTGATACTTCACATAAAATACTAAAGTAAAGTATGAATAAAACTGCAAAGATGAGCTCTGTCTTTCTATATCAACAGCACAAAGTACTGCACCCTCATTTGCATGGTTACTGTGCTGCCTGGGAACTGAAGAGCTGTTGTGCATGTCCACATGGCTCAATTTTTTTAGTGTTTATTTTTAAAAAAATCCATTAGATAAACTTAATTTTGTAGCTGATATTAATGATTTAACCTTTGTCACTTTGGGAGAGGGAGTTCATCCAGCTTTTGCCTGTGTTCCACGTGGTTTTGTTTGTTTGTTTGTTTTGTTTTCTATTACTATTTAAAATCCAGTGTAGTTTAAAAAACAACCCCCAAATAAATTATGGACTTTCAACACTGAAATACAAATTCCTTTTCCGGTATTTTTTCCTTTCATGAGAAACTTGAAAACCTGAGGGCTACAGGTGCAAACTGCTGACCTTTGAAATTAGAATACGTTCAAGGCTCCATAGATTAATTATGATGATCGTTATCAGCATGTCATATTTGTTCCCAGCTTAAATCTGGCAATACAGACATGGGCCACAGGAGGCAGGGGTGTTTCCAGGGCCTTTGGAGCAGAAGAGGGGCCAAGAGCAGGTATAGAGAGGATGGCCATGGGACAAAGTGCTTTAAAAAGAATTAAAATGCGTATTCAGGGTAATAAACTTGCCATTGGTTTTGGTCTTCTGGAGAAGGTGCTGAGGAGGGCTTGGAAAGAGGAGCAATACACTGAATAATGCTGTACAAAGGACATGCAGTATTTTTAACGCTGTAATGTTTAAATACACTGCTTAGCAGAGTTCCTGAGTTTAAAGCATTCATTGTCATTGTGTTCATTTTAGAATTCTGACAAAGAAATGTGGGAGAAATGTAGAAAAGGAAGTTAAAGGCTGAAGATTAGTGAATGTATTTTAGAGGAAAGAGGTGACCTGGAAGAAGTAGCGAAGGGCAGCAGCATCCTCAGAGCTGAGAGACAGCTCACTGATTTTGGGTGGTCCAGATGAGTTATCTGAGTGACTCGGGAGTTGTGGAGGCAAGAGATGTTACTTGGGAACAGAACAGTCTGTTAGCAGTAGAAGACATCACGTTTCTTAAAAAGTTGTGTGGTAGAAGGAGCAAAAAGGCCTGGGGAGGTACAGTGAGATGTAGTAAGGGACTGAAATGACAAGAAATGTTGTGTTCTTGAGGCAGAACCAGAGGAGTGGGAAGCATTTGGAGAGGGAAAAGAGAATTTGATTGTTTCTGCCAGTTCAGTTTGAGGGAGTGGAATGTATTTATCTGACGTGGCTATCTGCTTATTCTTCTTTTTTTCAGCCAGCCCCTGTGAAAATGTGAGGAATACTGTAGCCAAGTCTACTGGTGCAGTCTGAATTATGCCTGAATAAACCTCAGCCTGAAATAGGAAAACATTATGTTCTCCTTGGTTCTTACGCATTATTTAATTAATGCAAAAATGCAAAATATTCCGGTAACTCAAATTTTTTTGATCTGAAAATATAGTTCTAGAACTTAAGGAGAAAATACAGATTTTTTTAACTGAAGAGCAGCTTTTATTTGTAATCCTTTGGAAAGTTTTGTATATATTATTTGAGATGTGAATTGATTTTACATCAGTTTATGGTTTTTATTAGGTTATGTGACACAAAGCCCCACATTTGCCTTCCTTTATTGCTTGTAAGTGTTAATGTTTTCCAGGGAAAACAGCTTGCTAACTATTAGCTGAATTTGGGAGGTGTTTCATCCTTCTGATGAGTTGCCTATAAAAACCTCGGTTTATTATTCTCTTTATAAAATGTGTCTATATTATCAGTGTCACAAGTAAAGATACAGTGCAAAAAATACATCTGCAGGAGATGGTGGTTTTTAAACCCTCAGGTGTGATGGAACCTGTTGTCCCCCTCCCAGGGGCTGAGGGATGCTGAGCGTTTCCAGTGACGTCTGACTTTGGCACTGCCAGCGCTCCGGGCAGTTCAGACTCTGGCTTTTAATTTGTTTCTTGGAAAAGTAACAGTCCTCAGTTGTTTCTCTTTAATGTTTTGAGCAGCTTTTCCACCCCTACACGTTTGAATGGAAACAAAGGGTGCTTTAGCTGGTCCTGCCGTTCCCGAGAGAGAGAGAACTTGGGAAGAGCCAGGCAGGGTGTTTGAGTGACTTATGGGCTCAGCTGTAACCTGTGGCTGCCCCAGGGGCACTCAGGAACAGCCACAGCCTGGCCAGGATTTTCCAGGTGGGATATCAGTTTGTTTTAATCAAGGAACATTTCATTCTGTTTCTAATCCTGTCACTGAACGCAACGGTTAGAAAAACTGTACAACTGTCCACTCTTTTGTGTAATATTTTCCAATGCTACCACCTGGGGTTTTTTATAGCAACATTTTACATGGTAAATGTCTTTTATCCCACACACATGCACCTTTTTCATATTATTTATTTATTCTTTTCCTTTGACGCTCTCTGAAAAATGCACCCTTAGTTGTAAACCAAATCCTGTCTTGTCAGAGCATAGTAAATAAAACCTTTTCCACATGAGAAGAGTCCCTGCAAAGTTCCCTCACCAGCTATCTTGTGTAAACATCCTTCTGTTTGCTTCTGGAGGTAGATTCAGGGCAGGTTTTTGTCCCTCCAGTAAAGCTGATCAGTCTTGATGATGGGGCTCTCTGAGCTGGGCAGCCTCTGAGACTGAGCTTGAGTTATTCATGGGATCTTTGGTGGCTTTTTTTTGTCAGAGGGCAGAGGTGAGATCCTCCTGGAGTGAGACCAAGGCAGCCAAGTGAGGCCTCTCTCCTGAGTTGTTTGGAGAAGAACATTTCTGATAAATGTATAAGAAAAATAACCTCTTAAATTTGGGCAGAAGGTTGTAAGGAGAACGTTTGGTGCCTTGAAGTCTTTCAGATGTAAACTTGAGCTGGGTGGGAAAGCATGAGGAGCTTTTCCTCCCCAGCTTCCTCTGCCCTGTGAACCTCCCTTTTGTTTGATGGAAGATCATGAAGGCATTGCCGGATCCCAGCAGGCAAGAAGGGTTTGGGAAAAAACTGGGCATCTGAATGGGGCAGCACTTTGTTATTTCCTATCTGTCTGCAGTACTTGTACTTTATTGCCGAGCTATTTGAAAGTCTCCTGGTTTAATGTGTTTATTTTCATGTCACAGAAAGGGAAGTTGAGAGTATTTATCTTCATTTCCAGGGGCAGAACTGAGGCTAAGTGACACAATCTGAGTTTCCCAGAAAATCTATGATGGAATAAGGACCTGGTTTCTTTAATCCTTGGTTAGGCAGCAGCTACTGGGCTTTTCTGCCATGTTGGTCTTTGCAAGAGAAGTTCACCTAATTCCCTCTTGAGCATTAGCAGCTCTGTCAGCTGCCATGCTGTCTTGGGAAGCTTTGTACAGCCTCGCCATGAGAACCTTTGATGGATACATTCTTTGTTTCTCTACTAACACTTCAAGGTCTGTCTTTGCAAGGAAAAGGGCAAGACTTCCTTTTTTTATTAGAAATGAAAAATTAGATCTCCAGCAATCTTTTGACCTCTACTAAAACTTCCTGGAGCCAGTAGGCCCTAGTGTTCCTGATTAAAAAATTAACTTTTGAAATTAGGCTTTAATCAAGAAAATTTTAAAGCTGTGGTTAGGGAGGTTAATAAAACCAATTTCTACTTCTTTCTGGTTAAGGACTTTCTTTTTAGTAACTGACCTTTTACTTTTTCTTTTATTAACTGAACTTGCATTGAAAATGTGTTTTGTTCAGTGTAGAGTATGGCAAGGACATAAGAGAATAAAAATGGGTTTTAAATTGCACAGTTAAAATACATATAATATTTACTGAGGCAAATTACTTCATTTCACTCTGTGGTAAAAAATGCCAAGATCTTACTTCATAGTAAGTTGAATAGAATATTTTCAGTTGGAACTGACCTACAGTGATCATCCAGTCCAACTGCTTGACCAGTTCAGGGCTGACCAAAAGTTATAGCATGTTATTAAGGGCATTTTCCAAATGCTTTGTAAGCACTGACAGGCTGAGGGCTTCGACCACCTCTCTAGGAAGCCTGTTCCCGTGTTTGACCACATTCTTGGTGAAGAAATGTTTCCTAATGAAGCATTTGCTTGGACTTGAAGGCTTGCAAAAGCCTTGTTCACTTAATTTCAAAATGAAGTTTTAAAATTGCTGTGTTTTTCAGTGGATGGATTTTAGCTGGAAGAGCTTCATCTATTAAGAAAAAATTGCTGCCTTAAATAGGGTGTGACTGTTGTTGCCCCATGTCATTTGCATAGATTTCCAAAGACTTAGGTGTTTGGTAATGCTTGGTTTGTGTGATCATTCCTGTTTAGTACCATGAGAAAATTCTGAAGATCTAGGGAAGAGGGCAGCCAGGGACAGCAATAGAAATTTAATTTCTGCACCTTAATTTCTCCCTATCACCCTCTCCTCCAGCCAGGGCTGGACGTGTTGAATTTCAACAGCAGGACTCATGACCTGAAGCCTGAATATCCAGTCTGCTTTTCCATGGAATGAAGGAGAATCATATAATCTTTCACTTGCAGTGCTGCCTCACACGTTTTTTTCCCTATAAAGAGATATGTATAAAGCAAGTGTGGTGATGAGGGAATGACGTGTTTCGTGTTTCCAGTTGGTGGGAAAGTAAAATTTTCCTTTCCATGTGCTCGTTGATGTTTATATTCCACTGTGTGGCTCTGTCCTCTTCCCTGCTGCATCCCCTTACTTCCAGGGCTGCTCAGGGATGGGCAGCAGTGGGACAGTGAGGCAGGAGGAGCCTCTCAGATATCTCACCTGGCCTCCAGCTGTGTTGCAGGAGAGCCTGTGTTTCCTTAGATCCTCTGGATGTCTTCGTAGTTTCTGAAGTGGTGCCGGGTACTTGAATTGCTCCACTTGTGTCTGGTGGTTTGCAGTGTTTTTTAAAGAGAATTCCTTCTTGATGAGGAGAAAATAACCTGAAGCCTTTCAAACTGGTTGTGTGGCCCTGCACCCTGGGGGACAGGGCTGGGGACATGATTAGTGGCCCTCAGGTTCTCCTCCTTTGCCTTGGAGGGGAAAGCCATAAACCTTACTTGTGCCTGACTCAGATGTGGCAGGCAAACAGTGAGCGTGATTGCTGACTGGAATTATCCTGCGGGGTGCCCTGTTCTGGGAGTCATTGAAGCTTTCTGCTGGGAGACTGCAATTTTAATGTGGAGATTCTGTACTTGGGTGATTTCTTTTGTTCCTTCAAGATTCTGAAAATATAAAAGGGGAAGGGAACTTTACATTGTGGTGTGTGTCAACTCAACATCTGACTGTTTAAATCCTTGTGCTAAATGCCCATTACGGATGCTGCAGGGAGGGAGGGGAAAAGCTGCTGTAAGTGCAGTAGTGATAATTGACCCACTTAAGAGAGCTGCTCTAATTTTGCATGTTACAGCATCCTGGAAATTCAGATAAGAATGTTGATCTCTCCAGCTAATAGGATTTCTAAATATATCATCCAAAAGAAGCAGGAGGACTGTAATTTTGCGCTCATGTGTGTGTGCTCAGGCTAATGTTTTGTTTAAGAACTGCACACTCTGAAAATTTGCTTTTCTGTTCGCTCGGTACTAACACAGGATAAAATAGAGCTTGACCTTTGGTCCTGCCAAGGGGAGACCTGATCATGCCCCATTAAATTCACTGATGAAATTCTCACCAGCTTTTGTGTAGAGGGGTGACCAACTTTTTTCCTTTCAGGATGTTGGTACACAGCAGGTGGCTCAAATTGTCAGCTTTTCCATAATGCAGCATTAAACAAACCATCTGCAGAGATGGAGAGGGGGACAGGGTCACAAGATGGCCCATCAAGATTACAGATTTTGGCTGGTGTTGATAGCTTTGTTTTCCTCATTTAAGGGAAATTTTGAACAGTAGAGGTCAAAATAATACTCTTTTGAAATCCATCTGCAGAAATACTTTATTGCTTTACAGAACAGAGTGTTTCAAGTCTCTCTCTGGGCAATTTTTCTCAAAGCACATCACTGGGGTGGCCTCACCTCCAGTCCTGGGTGCAATTTTGGGCACCACAACATAAAAAAGACATTTAAGCTATTAGAGTGTCCAGAGGAGGGCCGTGAGGATGGTGCAGGGCCTTGAGGGGAGGCCATACAAGGAGCAGCTGAGGTCTCATGGGTTGTTCAGCCTGGAAAAGAGGAGACTGAGGGGAGACCTCATTGCAGCCTATAACTCCCTTGTGGGGGGAAGAGGAGGCGCAGACACTGATCTCTTTTCTGTGGTGACAGTGGCAGGACCCAGGGGAATGGCCTGAAGTTGTGTCAGGGGAGGTTTAGGTTGGGTATCAGGTAAAGGTTCTTCACCCAGAGAGTGGTTGGGCACTGGAGCAGGGAAGTGGTCACAGCACAAAGCCTGACAGAGCTCAAGAAACATTTGGACAACACTCTTGGACATATGGTGTGATTCTTGAGGAGTCCTGTGCAGGGCCAGAAGTTGGACTTTGATCCTTATGGATCCTTTTGAACTCAGGATGTTCTATGACTGCTGAAAACCATGGGGTTTGTGGTCAGTAGAGCTGCTGCACCTACATTGTTTTAATCCTGGAGGTCCTTTGGCCTTGCCCATTGTAGCTCTCTGTCTTGGGACAAAAAAGAATCAGTGTCACCCTTTGAAATGAAGGGACAGGCTTCTGGAGCAGGTTCACTGAAGCCCTTGTCACTGTGGCCTTGAATTACATGATGTGTGGGTAGGAGAAATGTTTGGCAACTCTGTGCTCTGTCACCACATCAGGCCTTGTGTAACTCAGAAATACTTACAGCAGAAGCATCTGAGCCAGATTTTTAACGCATGCAATACTGGTCTGTTATTGCGTGCATAAAAATAATAATTAATGAAATGAATTGCATGGTCTGTCCTCTTAGTAATTAGGTTCCAGTTTGGGGTGTCTGAACTGATGAGACATTCTCGTGGTTAAGGAGAAACAAGGAAAGAACCAGAAGCAGGGAGCAGGAGAGCTACAAAACCATCTGTAATTCCAGGATGGAAATACAAGGGACAGCCCTCACTGGCAGCACTGAGAGGGGGTGAAGCTGAAAGGTGGTGGCAGAGGTATGGGGGATAATGACAGGAACAACGTCAGGATGAGTTCTGGGTGATGGATGAGGGGAGGGAAGTGTGATGGCAGAGAGGCCTCCTTCCAGGGAAATAAATACAAAGGAGGGACGATAAGGAAGGGATCACACCTCTGATGTCTTTGACCTTCAGTGATCCTTGCATGCTTGTGAGAATAAATATTTAACAATCTTCTTAAAGCTTGTTTAAAAGAGGAAATAATTAGGTTGGCTCTCTGCTTAATACAGTTTATCTCCGCATCTGAATTTTGGGGCTTATGTCAGCAAAACCAGATTTATAACTGGGTGGTGTTTTGACCTGATGGGAACTAATATGTTGCTAACACCAGCTAAATAAAAAACAGTGGGGTACAGCCGGTCATTGTGCAGCACATTCTTGCTTTTGTCAGAGGATATGCTGGACATGGTGTGGGATGAGGAGGAGACGCTTCCCCTTCCTTCCCTGCATGGCCACCCTGCCTCTTAAGGAAAGAAAAAAAGAAAAAAAGAAAGAAAAAAAGAAAAAGCGTTACCTGATGCTTTGTTTAAATAAATCCCGATAGCAAACATGATCAATTATGGTTGATGTTTTTGATCTGGTCACTGAAGAATATTCCTGTTTGTAGCCATCACTAATATTTTATGCATTTTAATATTTTAAAAGTCAATTAGAAAATTGAATGTTCTCTTTCATTAAAATAGAAGACTGTGTATTTGAATTTTAATGCAGTAAAAATGCTGCCTTAGAACACAAAGTCATATTATTAGATTAATTAAGATCAGTAATGCAAAATAGGGTGAACAAAAGCCAGTGCATTGAGACCTATAAGCCGTTCTGTGCTTGCTATCTGCAAATAGTTTAGCTTGAGGTTTTCTCAAACTGTGTCCACTTTCATCCTGTTCTTAAGTCTTATGCAGCTTTTTCTGTCTTGCAGTTTTTTGATGTCATAAGAACAAAGTGAAGGTATATCAGAGAAACTATATTACCTGTCATATTTGTTTTGTAAAAACAGGATTCATTCTCTTGCCTGACCTGGCCTTAAATCTTGAAAGTGGTCTTGATAATGATTTCTTACATCCTAATAAAGTATAAGTCTTTTAAAAATGGGTAAAGGTCCTTCTCAAGAGCTGTCTTACTTCCTTCAGATGTTTGTCACTAGGATTTTGTTTGCATGATGTAGTTTTCAAACACAAGCCTCATACTGGAATTGCTTCTCAATGAAACATTTTTAGCATTTTGTAATTCATGCCAAGTAAAATGGTGAGCTGAGCCTTTTCTAACTTTCCCCTGTTCATCTGCCCTTATGGCAAGTCCATGTCCTTCCTCGAAGGCAAAAGAAAATGTCTTTTAAGTTCAACTGCCAGAATGGCTCAGTATTGTTGTAAATATGAATGATGTAATACCCAATCACATGGTGGTATGTCTGCTATTTTCCCCTCTTTGAGAGAGAGAATAATCTTTCCATCTTACCCAGCGTCAGCAGTCTGGGAAAATAGCAGCCTTAAATGAGGCCCAAAAGAACCAAAATCTTGATTTCTTCCAGAGCTTTTCTTTTGAAGCCAGATGTTCCCCATGTCTTCTTTATTTTGACTTGCTAATTGGAAATAAGATGTTGAAGATAACGTGTGCTTTGAAGCATGTGTATTGTGTATTTTATTTGGATTTAATCCTTTAAACATTTGACAATAAAACATAAATTGCAGAGCTCTCATCTTTAGATCAGCTGTAAGTGAATCATTTAAGTTTTCAACATCCTTCCAGTTTAGGAGAAATGCAGTAGTCTCAGTGATGTTTTGACTGCATGTGTTAGTAAAGTGCTATGAGATTTGGTAATCAGTATTTTTTAAATGGAGATATATTGCTCTTTCTTCAATGAAGAAGCAGTTTGGCTCCCAAAAATAAAGTCTCAACTTATGCCTTGGCAGGGAGTAGAAATCTGAGTGCTCTTCAGATTCCTTTTGTATTGATAAGCAAGGAGGAATAGTGAACAATATATTTTATGTTGTCGTATGTCATGATGGAAAGCAAATTTTGAAAGAGGGGAGATACATTGACTGAAAAAAAGAAGCCTTTTAGTGTGGACAGAAAATAGTGTGTAACTTCTACTAGGCTATAATACTTCTAATATGGAGAGAAAACTATGTAGTGTAAATGCATATTCAGCAACATGACATGTACTAACCGAAATGGGAAAGTCCTTATTACATAAAGACCATAACTCCAAACATTGCCTCTGTCTTATTGTCAGGAGAAGTTCTCACCTTATTTGTTTTACAGTATTTTTCCTTCTGCAATTGGTCTTTTAAACTGTTTACTGTGCCTGTAGTGGCCTTGCAGCTTCCAAGGGAAAACAAAGTTGGTTTTGTCATGCCAGGTGCTGTAATGTGTGGCACAATTCTAGGACAAACAATGAGCTGGTGTTTCAAGTTAAGACTGCAGAAAATTTGAGAGGTTACCTGAACCTGCTTGCTTCTGAGAAAGCACCACTGTGCCCTCACTTTGCAAGGATTTTTCCCCATTCTAGTTCACTTACATTAAAAATACACTTTTTCTCCTTCCTTAATGAATCCATGGCTTCAGAGTAATGCAGTTCTGCCTATCCAGCTCTGAAGGCTGTGAGATTATAGATGCTTTTCTGTGACTCTTAGTTTTGGGCAAAGGAGCTGGGCTGTCTAAATTGAGACTATTTCTTTTGAAACTTGCCATTGAAATCACCAGTGGATCAGCCTTGATCTCCAGGGATATGAGGAAAGAAATGCAAAATAATTTTTAGTCATTACTGAGGAAGTCTCTTTTAAAGAGGCATCAGGAGGTTTCAGCTGCTGCCTCTCACTTGGTACCTGGGATCAGAGAATGTTCTATTTGTACTTATCTGGAGTTCAAAGTTTGGCTTTTCCACATGAGTGCTGTTAACTTCTTCAGAATCTAAGCTGAATTTTCTTTTCCATTTGAAAACTTCTGGTCCTTAAAGGATCAGTCTTCTAGAGGGTGCACCAGATGGACTGCATCTGTGCTGATGTCTCTGAGGGACTCCCAGATCACTGCATTCTTGTCACATCTGGAGGAGCCAGTTCATTGCCAATAATTATTTCCAGTGCATACTCAGATTATAGTTTTTCAGTTGAAAAATATTTTTGTCTATGTTCAGTTTAATATTTATTATCATTCACCTAGAATCTAAGCTCTCCCTGTGGCAGAGGGAAGCAACTCAAGTATTGACTGCTGCTGTTCTCATTCTTCAGACTTTGAATGGGTGGCTTCAGTGTCTCAGCTGTTTCTCCCAGTCATTCAAAGGTGAAACAAGAGAATGCTCCAGTCTTGATTTCTGCTGATAATGTTGGCAGCCCTCCCAGCAGAGCTGTGAACTGGTCACTTTCCTCCTGTTTCAACTGGAGAATTTGGGAGCACCATCAGGAGCCAAGAACATTGGCTGAGAGGTAGTATACACAATATGAGGACAGCATCAAAAAAGGAAGCTTCAAAGAAACGTAGCTTGACAGAAATGTTTCATTACAACAGTCCTTCCTACTGACGGGCTCTAGGGCAGGAGGAAAGACAATTCAGTGTATTTTTCACTGTCTCTCCAGCTGTCAGAGGTGTGATACAGAGAAATGTTTGTATAGGTAATGTATCTGAAGGTGATGAAATGTGTAGAAAAGCCTGTGCCCTATGCAGGATTGTAGCATAATTTAGATTAGAAGGGGCCTCTGGAAGTAGTTTCTCCATTCCATGCTCACATCCTCAGTAGATTCCTGAAGCCCTGCTCTGGTTGAATGTTGATTGTCTCTAGCACTGGACATGTCATGTTCTCTCTGGGCCTTATTACCTTCATGCCAAAGATTTTTTTTTTCCAAATATTTAAACAGATTTTTTCTTGCTACAGTTTGCTTCTGAGAAGAATTTGGCTCCGCATTCTCTGTAGCCTCTCATTAGGTAGGCAGACAGTGTTAGGTGTCCCCTAAAGCCAGGCTGACAAGCCTGGCTCTCTCAGCTTTTCCTTGTAAATCGTGTGTTCAAGCCCCTCAACCATCTCAGTGTCACTCTGATGTTGTACTTGAGAACCCAGACCTGACCAAGGCTGTCCAGGCGGAGCCTCATCGGCAGTGAATAAAGGGGAATATCCACTTCCCTGGACTGCTGGCTGCACTTTGCTGACATAACTCACTACCTGTTTGGCCTTTCTCAATGCAAGAGCCCAGTGCTGGCTGCTGCTCAGCTTTTCTGTGGGGACATCCAACTCCTTTGTGCCAGCTGTTCTTTCTCTGGTCAGTTCCTGTAGCAAAGGGTTACTCTGTCTTTGTGTGTGAGGCTTTTTAGGAAGTTGAAAGACAGAGGCAGCTCCTGTCAGCCCAGTTCTCTAGCCTCCCAAGATCCCTCTGAGTGGAGCCCCACCTGCCGCAGGATTGCCTCGCCCAGCTTGGTGCCATCTGCATACCTGCCTGGGGTGCCTCTGCCTCCCTGTCTCGCTGCTGATGGAGACAGCCTTGTCCCCTAGGGATGCCTGCAGCAGCTGTCTGCTAATTGGACTTTGTACTATTAATCACAGCCCTTCAAACCTGGCAGTCCAGCCAATTTAATGCTTGCCTAGGCCAGCAAGCCAGGCCCTGATGTCTCAGCAACTTGGGTTTAAGAACACCATGGCAGACCACGTGTTCAGCTTTGCTGAAGTCACAGTGAGCAGCTTCCATTGCAGTGCCGGTGTCCCTGAGCCCGTGTTGGTTGGGGGCCATGTAAAACTGAAGGGTAGGTGACACTTTGCACAGGGGTGCAGCTGAACTGTGCCTGTGCACAGGGCAGGGTTTTTGGTTCTGGATGGAGAATTTCTCTTTGCTCAGAGTCCGGAGCGATCTGTCTTCTGATGGGCAACACAGCAGGTGCTCATTGATTTAATCTGAGGTTTTTTTAAAGGACTGGTGAGTAAAGCCTCTTCCTGGCTTGCACAAACCCCAGATTCATTTCTTAAAAAAATCTGAGAGGGGAGTCAGGGTCGAACCCTGCCCATTCTCCTTTTGAAGCTTTTGTTGCTGTGCAATCTGAAACACGAGAATAGTGGGGCCAGGAGAAAGGCAAACAAGTAGAAGTTTTTGTAGGTGAATGGCCAGGCTTAGAGAGGGGGTATACCTAGTTTAGCTTCCTTCTCTAAGGTTACTCCTGTGTGTTTCTTTTTTTACAAATGTATTAATTATATATTATTCTCTTGACCTAATGCATAAACAGTTGTGGCAGCAGGACTGTAATTCCAGTTTGCCTCCTCCCAGCTGAGGGTCCTGTTGGTGGAGGTGTAGAATTTATAGTGTTTCATGGAGAAGGTCAGTATTCTCATCTTCTGATTGGAGAAACTGAGGCATAGAAGGGAAGCAAAACGACTTGTTCATCAAGATGTAAACATTTTTGTGTCCTGTGTGCCTCTATACCTCTTACTGCTGCCTCCCATAATGTAGGAGTCCTGTTTTACATATTGCTTTCTATTTAAATTTTCTAAGACACTGGACTATACTTTTCTAAGTATATTGGCTAAATATACATATATATAAAATTATATATAAATAATATATATATATAATATAAATTATATATATATCTAAAAAATTATATATAAAATTTCCAAGAGAAGCAAGTTCTGCAGGCCTACTAGCTCTGGTATTGCACTGAGCTTGTTAGCAAAATTCTAGGCTGAATTTATAAATCTCAGTGGTAAGAAAAAAGTTATCATTTTTCTTGAAAGCTTTGCAAATATGACACAATCAGTGAGCAGCTGTAAACATGAGACTCACAATAGCATTCTCAGTTGTTGTTCAGAGCAGAGCTGTATTTTAGGAGCTTGCCATCAGCGTGCTGGATAATGTTATTGGAAATCACACTGTTGGGTTACAATAAAACTACTGCAAGACTCTGTGAAAGGCGTCTAAGGAGATCTTTCCCAGCATATCACTGGCAGTTTTTATTTTCCCAGAGGCAGATGATATGTACATCATTACTTATTTTTTTTTCCTTTCTCTCATGAAGAATTCCAGCCGCTGAGATAAGTTTACAGCTTCTTAAAAACTGATAATGACAGAGCAGTCTCTGTGCTGTAAGGGAGACGTGAGATAAGTGCTTGCCATTGCTACAGCATTCAAAAGAAGATAATAAAGGATAAAAGTTTAAAATGACACTTCAGGAAAATACCTTATTTTCCAGCTTGATTAAAGCCATTTAATGAAAGTTGTTAACTTTTAAGAATATGAGAAATACCATTTGCAAGTAAATTAACTTCAGATGTTCACTAACTGATGGCTGTGCAACATTGTCTTGAGATGCTTTGAGAGTTCCTACCTAAGTGAAGAAAATATTGACAGTAATGCCAACAGAATTCCAGTATCTGTGACAAGTGAATTGTACCAGATGGCTTACTGAATACCTGAGTTTTCAGTAGGATATCAGTGTGGGTATTCTGTCCCCTTCCTACTCTCCTTTCTCTCCACACGCCTTGCCTCAATAAAGCATTTTCCTTTATCCTTAATGATCCCTTCATAAAGTTGTGTAACCAGTAACAAAGGAGTTGACATTCACTTTATCTTTTTTTTCAACACTGAAAATTGATATGTGTGCTTACAAAGTGATTTTAGAGTAAATTGGTGCAAAAGCAAATTTAATATTAAACAGAATAAAAAATTTTAAAGTTACTGTAGGAGGTGCTCAGCTGTAGCTAGGTGTAGCAAGCTGTAGCTTGTAAGTAAGTGTGTTGGATAATAAAGGCATGAAAATTAGGACTGTCATACTTGAAAGGAGGGACTGAATTTGCGATGTCTCTTGCATCTCTTTATTATAAGTTCAGGATGTCTCTTAGCGGTTGAACCCTTTTGCATGTTTTGCACAGGGGGACGAATTTCTTTGTTGATTTGCATACAAAGGATGTAGCTTGGGTCTTTCAAAGGCAAGGAGCTGGTCTGAAAAAGAATAGTTGCCCATGAAGTTAGTCGCCTGCTAGGGTATTATAGCTGAAATACATTTGAAAGCTTCTTTCTGTGGCCTTTTGGGGAGACTTGGGAACCCCAGAGTCAACATGTGTATTATAATAGTAAGAGAATCAGGATATTTCAGAGCATTTTACCAAGGAAGGGGAAACTGTTATCTTCATTATAAAAACATGATAAAGGATGGAATGTTTTTTGTTGGGCAGTGGCTAAAATGGAAACAGAAATCCAGTGTCCTGAGGCACAGCCAAGAGTCCCTCTGGGTTATGCCTTTCAATTTCTTGGGAAAAGAGATTCCCAAAGGGAGGCATTTGTTTCCCATCCCTTTGTGTAGATAAAATACAAAGTGTATCAAATGCCTGTGACTGTATTTTCCCTGCTTAATAGATCACCTCAAAGATTTATTCTTGTAATTGAACTCTCTGAAAAGTTAGCTGCCTTTAAAATCTCAGATATGCAAACTCCTCCCTCCACCTGCTCTATTATGCCTGTTCAAGGACCAAATTTAATCTTTTGCTAGAGACAACCTTTCGAGACATAAATTTGTTTTAACTTTAAAATCCAGTATATTAGGTCCTTGAAAAAGAATTTGTCATGTTGAGAATTGTATTCATTTCAAGGTATGATGAATCACTTGTCCCTAGCCCTGAAAGGTATTTTAAATTGGTATTTGATATTTTGAAAGTTAGAAAAGCTGTTGCAGTTTTTTTTATTTTTTTTAGTTCTACTTGAGCTCTGTTCAGTTGGGCTGAACAGAAAGTATCAGTGAAAGTATCTTCTCACCCTGCCAGTGACAGGTAAAGGCAATCTCTCACTTGTGCATTGCTGGGAAGTAGAAGTGAAGACGTGTTTGCGTATTACATCTTGTGCACGGGTTGGTAAATTCAGACGTGCTAACTCAGTGCTTCTGTCAGTTATCGTATCCCAAGACACCTGGGTAGCTGTCCAAGGAGGTAATGTGAGTTTTCTACTCTCCTATTGCCAAATAAACCTCCCTTGAACACTCCTCCAGTGGTACTCGAAAGTGCAAGATGCATTACTATATAATTTGGTGAAATGCTTTATTAGTAACTCATTTGGGATATGCTGCTATTTATGAACCATAAGGCAACTCTCTGTAATAAAACTCAAATTCAGTATACCTCAGTGCTGTTGTGACTTACGTAGTTTTCTGCTACAGTGAACATGTAGGAATCTTTTTATAGGTTTAGCGTAGGCATTTCTTAAGTTGAAAGCATGGGCTGAGGTTTTTTCAACCCACCAATGCAGTGCATCAGTTTAGCTTCATGTATTTATATTCATTTTATTGACAATACCTAAACCAGGCTGCTTTGAGGAGTTCAGCCACTGTAAAAGTGGCGTGTTGTCCTGACTTCCAAGCACTGCTGGTGAACTAGTCCTGAGAGCCCAGTTTCCAGCTCCACGCTGCATTTAAGTTCTGTAAGAAATACAGATGACTGGGGAAGTTGCTGTGAGTTACTGTAATGCCTTTAACTGAACTTTGATTACTACAAGAATAGTAATTAACAGTTTGGTAGCATCTATGAAAGGTTTGTTCCATCCATGCCCCAAGAGAGAGCCAGCCACATCCATGGAGCCGTTATGCCTGACATTTTTCCAGTGGAGTGCTGTGGGTGTGAGGGAGGGTGAGAACGCAGAGAGCTCTTCCACGTGCCCAGGTGAGGTTTTCTGGTCAGCAGGAGTACACCATTAGGGAGAAAGGTATTCCTGTAGTGCCCACTTCCAGAACACAAGGGCTCCCTCTGGTGCAGTTCAGGTAATGAAAGGTTTCTGCAGGTGTGTGCCTGTGGGCCCCTGGTAGGGAAGGGTTTGTCATTGTCTTATGTGACATATGCAGAGATGGTTCTCCTAAAGGCCTATGAGAGTGGGAATTTAATGCATCCCTTTGTTGTACTTCCCACCAAAGGCCATTAAGGAGCCTGCAGCCTCAGAAGGGCAGGGATGCAATTTATTCCTTTTGAAGCCATATTTTCTCTTAAAACAAAGGCTCTAGTGTCAGAAAGTTTTTGCTAAATCAGTGGCAGTGTTTTGTGTGTATGATATTAGATCATGCCTATGCCTGGATAAATCAAGTCCACTGATCCTGGGAGGAAAGCAGCATCTGAGTTTGTGTGCATGTCCCAGTGCGGGGACAACAGCTGCCATGCTCCCATCCCAGCAAAGGTCTGCTGAGATAATTCACCCAGGAGCACTTAATACCAGTGCATTTGGCTCAGTATGGGTATGAAAGCTAAGATGTAACACTTGGCTTCTGGCATGGGAAATTTAAAACATTCTGTGTCCACAGAATTTGGTTTTATTCTGATTTAATGGAGCACTGTAATTCTGCTTTTATCAAAAAGTATATGTGAATGCTTACTGTGGGTAAACCAGAGCAGTACTGTGACAAACTCTCACATGGGAACTGTGTTTGTACTTAAAACAAGGGAGGTGTTACCAATTTTATAACATTTTGGATTGCTATAAAGCAGTTACTCTGCAGTAACTGCTTACTTGGTTTTTCTCCTTACTTGTTTTAAGGCTTCTCTTTCAGATAAGGTAGGTCTTTGGGTTTTGGAGCAAGCTGGGAAAATCTGTGCAAACTTTAAACAGAAATTTGAGAAGGTGGGATGGGTGACAGAGAGATTGTCTCAGGCTCTAGTTTTAGAGAATGCTTTAAGCCACTGTGAGCTGGTGCAGCTTCAGAAAGAAGTTATCTTGCTTTGGCCTTGCTTGCTCAGTCCTCCCTCAGTCCATCCCCTGCCTTCTGTCAGCCCAGGTGTTTATGCAGTTACATGTGAACTGGGGAGTTAATCCAGCTGAAAACAGGAAAAAAAAAAGAAAAAACAGTTTATTTTAGACAGTTCCTTTGGCTGGTTTGCCACATTGCTGCACAAATAGCAGCCATGGGGAGGGGGTGGTAATGAACTGAAATCGAGCTAGTTATGGCAGGGTTTGGTTTTCTTTTTTTTTTTTTTCTTTTTTTCATATTTTTATGTATTTCCAAACTCTTCCAAGAGTGTCAGCATCGTGACTGTGCTGATTTTCCTTTGCCACCTGTGAGCAGGCAGTGATTTTCCTCTGCTGCTTCTCTCAGCCAGCTGCTTCACGTTTCCAAATCTGTGCATTGCTGCTGTGCTGAATACTTGAGAGCCATCTCAGAATAGTTCTTCTAAGTCTGCACCTCTGACTGCTTTGGAACTTTTCTTTCACTGTTGGTACAAGAGTCATAACCTTTATAGACTTTGTACACACAGAAAAGAGAGAGAACTGAACTCCTTTACATTTACTTGAATCTTTACTATCAATGTCCTCCTTCCCAGCTTCTTTTCATAAGCCCACTTTATTATCAAATTGTCCTTCTGTGCAGATTTTTAGACTGTGCAGTTTCATACCTGCTTGTGTTTTCTGCAGTGATTTTACAATTTATTCAGGTTTCTTTTTCCCCTTGCAGCTTGAGCTTTGCTCCTTTCCTGCTGCCGCTCGCTCATTCTCATCTGCCAGCCCTGCTCTTCTTTTAAGTTCTTCCTTAAGCCTTGCTTCTCCTAGCAACCTCTCCTGTTTTCCCTCAGCAGTGCTTGTTCAATTTACTGTTCAGGGGACAGGGTCTCTCTTTCTTGTTTGGAGACTTTTTGTTGTTTAAATATAGCCAACTGTTATTTATACATGGCCACATCATTCAAGTTGAAGATTAACCTCATGTCTCTCAGAACTTTTAAATTAATATTTACATTTTCATTCTATGCCTAAATTTTCTTTTCCCTAAGCAAATATACTAACTAGATTATCTTTCAGGGGCTTAGTATGGATATTCTTTGCATATTTTATCCCTTTGATACCCTGTGTAATTGCAAGTTGACTGTACAAGCATTCTGAGACAAGAAAGGTTTTTTAAAATTTTTTTTCTGTTGTGTTGTGCTGTGTTATAAATTTACATGTGACTGTTATAAATTTACATATGACTATGTAAATACTTGGCACTACCCCACAAAGCAGGTTTTTTACTTGAAGTCAGTAACAGTGGGAACACAGCTTAGCCCCAGTCCTTTGAAGACCACGTTCTCCAAGGGCAGCGTTTTTAGAAGTGCTGCATGCTTGCTGCGTATTCAGCCAGCCTGGGTGCTTTGGAAAATGTTCTTCTAAATGGCAGTGACTCTGAAGACAATTATTGAGAAAAGCTGTGGCATTTATTTAGGAAAGGCTGAACTGTACGTGCATTGGAGTCTGAAGGTTGATGTAACTCGCAGGCCTTGGATCCCTCCCGTCGTCAGCAGTGCAGATTTGTCTGCAGCTGCTGGAGATGCAGGAGGGGAGAACTGGTGTCAAAGGCTAATTCAGGTCTTAGGTGGGCCTGAAAGCCACACTTGTAACCCTTTCAGTTAATGCCACAGGATCAGGCAGGCTGAATGCAGCCCCAAATGCCTGTGTGCTCTTTGATCTGCCTGGTGCTTGCACGATGCTGAATTTCTGCTGCTAACGTTGCCTTAGCTCTGAAGGTAGTGAGGCTGCATGTGCTGAAAGAGAACTGCTGGAAAAACATCCTGATAGATGTAGGGAAGGAGTGGGGTACTGCCTTTTGTTTTCAAATTGGGGATTTTAGAGTACAGAATTTAGAGCAATACACTTTTATGAAACACAGTCATACAGCTGTGTGCAAAGAAGAAAAAAACCCTGCAGACCAAAATGCAGTTCTTTTTTTATCATGCATTAATGTACACATAAATAAAGATTGCTTTTTATAAAAATTGCGTTAGCAGTTTCATTTGTTAAGTGCTGTTTTTATTTGTGTACTCGAGTGCAGCCTGTGCTACTTGGACTTCTGTGCACAGGCAAAATTGGAGACTGAAGAAATTTTGGAAGCTGGCTCTGTGGGGATTCAGCCTCGAGGCAAAGCTTTCATTAAAGTTGTCAAAAATGAGTTTTCTACAAAAGAATTTGGTTTGGTTATTATTTTCTAGTTGTTTTAGTTTGGTGTCATTGGAAAGAGAAATGTTTACTTTAAACAGTTAGCGTCGTCAGTCAGTCTCAATTAATGGCTAATTAAAATGGTGAAAGTTTGTGAAACAGCAGAGGTATAACCGTGATAAGTCATAATCAGAAATCACATGGTGTATGAAATTATGGAGGGGTAAGGTTGTGAACTGGGTGTAGAACTGAAAAGTTGAAAACTGGGTTCTGGGCCAGCCAGATGCTGTCACTAGTTTTTCGCCCTGGTATCACCCCACTTCTGTGTCCACCCTCCCTTTTGTCTTATCTCCATGTGTTTGTTAAAGAAAGTGCTTCTGGGAAGTTCCCATTTGTTATGTAGTTTATCCAGAACCCTGACACTGAAATTGCAAATATTTATTTTCATTTAGAACTTGAGAAAATTTTGTTTTAATATTCAGAATTTTTTTTTTTTGCTTTTCAGACACATTTCCTATTAAGCTTTGCTTTTTTATTTGCAGCCGGCTGAATTGCTGCTGTTGAGTACAGAAAGTGAGATTATGTTTAAATATTTTTTATACTTAATGGATCTGGTTTTAGTTTTTGTGAGAAACAGAAAGCATGTTAGCTTTAGCTGAATAAAGGTGACACTTCATTATGGTCAGCAGGACTTTTACGGATGTCAGATTTCTGCTGAGTGGCTTGCAGTCACAGTTCCTTGGCACTAGTCCTCCTTCCATGTTATGGCTGCTTTTGTAATAAGCTTGTAAAAATAAGTAAAAAAATGATCCAAGGGTAACTTGCAAAAACTAACTGACTAACTAAAATTAATACTCGACCCTTTGTCTTCTCTGTGCTTCTTAATACGGGCCTGTGTCTCAGATATGACATCCTACACAGTAGAAGAATTTTGAAACAGTAGCATGAAATAATCTGAAGGTTTCCTGATTATTGTAGATTGTCGAACACTAAAGATTTTAATTTTTCAAAGATTTTTTTAGGAGGGGTAACAACTTTATTGTAAATTATAATTGTTATTTTAACAGCATCTTGCACTATTTATTCCTGCAAACGGCAGATTTGCCTCCTGCTAGATATTATTATTGAAAGTCAGGGGGATTTTGCTGCACAAGTACTTCGGGATTGCTGGAATATGTAAAATGTAGGTCTCTCTGAAGTACAAATGCATGCTTGTTTTGGTATTTTGGGTTTTAGGTTTCCGGTACTATTCATTTCTTCATGAACTTTTGTTTCCTCTGGTGCTGAGAATGAGATCATTTTTGCTGTGAATCATGGAGCTCTCATATTATCCACAGATTTTTGGATTATAAAGGCAGAAAAGGAACATTTTGGCCGCTCGATCTGACCTTTTGGATCATGTTGGCCAAAGGATTCCCTTGAATTTAATTTTTTGAAGTAATGCCTCTAGACTTATCTTGATTTAGACATTTAGACATTACTAGTGATGGACAGTCAGTTGCATACCTTGGTGAAACTTGCTGAAAGAATGAGTAGCAAAGGAAAAGCAGTTAAAACTGTTAATGCTTTTGTTTTCCACTTCTTTTTTTTTTTNCATTTATAACCTATGACCCCTTGTGCCCTGTTATTTGCATGTGTGTATCTACAGTACCAGTAGCTTTCCATCCCTTTAAGAGCTATTCTGTGTGGGTAGCAGTCTCCATATGTAAAATGATCATTGTTTTCTTCCAGCCTCAAAGAAAACATTTATCTTACGATTGTATAATTTTTGAATACATATTAAGTATTATCTGCTGTTTTCAGCTGTTGTTGTATGTTCTCCTGAACTGTTCCAGCTCTGAAAAGGAGTTTGAAAACAACGGCCTGTTTTTACAACCACTTCCTGCTGATAATCGTGCCCACAATATTCATAGTAAAGGCCAACCCAGTGCTACTGCATGACTCAAGTTTCCCCTTTTGCTTTGCTGTAGTAGCTACACATCTAATCAGGGAGAGAGATTGCTGGAGGCTACCTTAAATGAAATCCAGAAGTGCCACATTTTTACTGTGACCTTTGCTTACAATTTCAGTGGACACTTGAACTAACTTCTCTAAGGAGCAAGGGAAATGTATGTTAAAGCATCTATAGTGAATTGATTCAGAGTTGCCTGAACCCTGCTAGTGAACTTGCCAACTCCTTAGCTCTGATCTTGTGTTGCTATAAATACATCCCATGCTCTCTGTTTCTTCTTGGACAAAAAGGTGGGGTTGTTCTCCTTACAGTAGTCAAGCCTAAGCCCTTGTAGTGTGTTAGTAATTTTAGATTTTCCACCAAAGTGTGTTTAACAGTTTGAGGAGCTTGAAGAATACTCTGGTATACAGATTTCATGACTGTAACTGAAATGCCTGGGTTAGAAAAGTACCTTTCTGGCTCACCTAAAATCTGAATTATCATTTGGCACTGATGCTCCTTCCAACTCCTTCGTCTCCAGTGACAGCAGCCAGGCTCTGGGACCACTCAGTTACTCACTTTGGTGCCTCAGTAACCTATGAGATGCTTTTCTTTTGGTGTTTCAGGGTTTTTCCCCCCCCTAAATTGTGGTGAGATCTATCAGATATGAGTGATAATTTTACTTTGTCTCAGTGGGGACGGTATCTCAGGGTGGGCATAGAATAATCAGGCACTTCAAGTCAATAATGAGCTGGGAACATCTTCAGACTTAGAATATTTCTTGAGCACAAAATTGGCATAGTGATTTCTTCCTAGATCTGTTTGATGAGCTGACAATTATTATGGTTCCTTGGCAATTGCATTGCTAAAGTCTTTCCATCTTCTCCTTTCTCACTACTTTTACAAAAAATGTGCACTGAATTCAGTATTGCTCTGTGTAGATTTCTAAGCTGTGTATTTTACAGATGGTTTTTGTTAGCAGTTTCCTTACTGTGTTAAAATTTCAGATTACTGTAAAATCTTCCATAATACTACCTATAGTGGATATTTGATTTTTTTTCAGAGCCATACTGAATTTTCAGCTAATTAACTAGCCAGCTGTGCTGTGGTTTTTAATGTAGAAATTAATTTCCACCAAATAATATTAACATAATGTATTAAATTTTGTAACAAAGTTGGAGTACATTCGTACAATTTCAAATGCAAACTAAGGGTAGAAACGCTCAAGGATAAAAGTTCTTAGCAAGGCAAATGTTTATGTATAAACTGATTACGTTATCTGAATTACTCTCCTTCCACAGCTGATAATGTTTAGGAGAAATATGTACTGTATTACTCTGGCTTACTTAGAGAACATTCGCTAATACTTATGTTACCACAGCATGCACCAAACTACACTGATGTCCCTGCATTTTATTTGATGCTGGATTTAACACATTGCTGCATACAAAAACTCACATACAGCCCTGCATATGTGTTTTCTTTGCCTGCCTCACTCTCTCACTCTTTCCCCTTCTCTCACACTTTACCTTGACACTCCTTTTAATAATAAAACCTTTTACAGCACGTAAGCCATACCTGAGTAGCTGATAGGAGATCCGGCATGTATTCATTAATAGCAGCAAAAAGGCTACCTTTGCACTTTGGGCTTCATGGTGCTTTTTTTCTTTTCTCTATTTTGGGTACTGTTTAGACAATGCATTAATAAGTGTGCTTGCTTTCAGTTAAATCTAATGGAAACTTGTAGTGTTTTGGCTTGTTTTTAACTATTATGTTTTCCAAGTGTGCCCATAATGAGTGACCCAATATTTTGCAGCAGCACAGGATATCATGAAGGGAGTGAAAACTGAAAGGTAACAGCTGATTTGCTTGGCTGGAGAAGGGAGTAGGCAAAGCAGCTTTCCCTTCCCAGATCTTTGACAGGTCCTCATAGAAGAGAACAAAAGAAACTTATTTCAGTTTTCTTAGTTTGCTCTTCCATCGGTGTTTCTGGGCTCCTAAGATGGCATAGGAGACTGATGATGCTTTATATTCTTAAGTGTATTCTATCTTGATGGTATTAATGTTTTTAGTTATCATAGAATAATAGAATGGCCTGAGTTGGAAGGGACCTTGAAGATCACCTTGTTCCACCCCCTGCCATGGGCAGGGACACCTTCCACCAGACCAGGCTGCTCAAAGCCCCATCCAGCCTGGCCTTGACCACTGCCAGAGATGTGGCATCCACAGCTGCTCTGGGCAACCTGTGCCAGGGCCTCAGCACTCTCACAGTAACAAGTTTCTTCCCAATATCCAATCTAACCCTACTCTCAGTTTGAAGCCATTCCCCCTTGTCCTGTCACTACGAGCTCTTCTCCATACAAGCTCTTCTCCATCTTTCTTGTAGGCTCCCTTCAGGTACTGGAAGGCAGCAATTAGGTCATCCCAAAGCCTTCTATTTTCCAGGCTGAACAATCCCAATTCTGTCAGCCTTTCCTCATACCAGAGGTGCTCCTTCCCTCTGATCATCCCTCTGGACTCTCTCCAACAGGTCCATGTCCTTCCTGTGCTGGGATTCCAGAGCTGGGTGCAGCATTGCAGGTGGGGTCTGAGCAGAGCAGAGGACTCCCTTACCACTGGGTCTCTCTTAGGCTGCAGGATATGGTGAGTATTGTAGGTCACACGAGGTGCTGGCTTGTTCTTTGAGACCATCATTTCACAGAGACAACTTGAGCAATAAATTCAGCAGGTGCTGGCAGGGTTTTTTGGGCAGCTGAACAATTAACTGGATGTTGGCTGTTAGCGTAAGTAGGGAATTGACCTAACCCATATTTAGTTTCTTTGACAGTTAACCTGGGTTTATTTCTTCCCTTTCTTTGGCTTGCTAATGAAATGAAATTAAGAAATACTGTCACATTCAACAAGCATGTATATTCCTTGACTTCTTTCACAGACATGTTACTTGACCTCAGCGATCTTCTTCAGGTATTGTACCCTTTTTTAATTTGACTTTTTTTTTAAATTGTTAAAAGTTTAAGATGTTTTAGTTTTTCTCTAAAAATTCCGAGTGGAAAACCACTGGGTTTGGAAATCTGAGTAATTTTTCAGTAAATTTAAATGTCAAAACAATTTTTTGCTTTTAATGCTACAAACAATGTAGCAAGAGTTAGTATGATCCCTTCATCAGGATTCAGAGTCACTGCAGTGGCACAGGGTCAGATGCTGCATATTTTTAAAACAACAGTTGTTGAAGACAAAAATAACCTTTTTGGTAGGTAATGCTGTGTAAATGTATTCGTGCACTTCAGAACTGTGTTTTATAAAATGTATTTTGAGAGAAATACAAACTTGCTCTGCCTGTGGAAATAGAAAGCTCTGTTGACATATGTTGTCTTACCCTCATTCTCTCTGTTACAACTGTTTTACATACAATGGGAGTAGGTTACTTGCATCTATTTTTGTCCTCCCAGCTGTCTTGGTAAATGGCATCCCTCTGAAGACTATTTATTGCTTGAAGCAGTCTGCTGGAATTGCAATAACCAAATGAATCTTTAATTCTGAAAGTTAGTAACTTTTTTCTCTTTTCTAAACTCTGATTGAATTATTTTGATTGCTCACAACCAAACAGTGCATGTGTAGAATGGAAAGTTTGTTTTCTTCTAAACACAGGTAATTTTTCATGGTGATGGTTTTGAAATAGAGTGATCACAGTAATATGAAGAATAGTCACATTGTGAACTAGAAGAAGAGGTATTACATCTGTAAGAGGAAAAGGAAAAGATGTATTGTTAGCAGAAACAGACAAGAAAGATTGAATGATTTGTCTTTTCCCCTCTGTGCATTCCAGCCAGAAAAGATGCTGAGATGGGGCTTATGAGGACCAAAAGGTTAAAGAGGGGTAACTGGGAAGATGGGAGAGACAGAAATACATTAGTGGTAGGGAAATAATCAACCCCTTAAAGAGAAAAATCCAGGATTTCAGTATCTTGATCTGCATTTAACTGTGTCTTCTGATGAGCTCTACTTTATGGCTTCTCTAAGGTGAATCTGAGCAAACAGGAATGTTAAGCAATACTGTTAACTGTAGCTATCCAGAAAGTCCTGTTTAAAAATACATTAATGAGTTTTTCAGGTTCCAGCTTGATGTTTTTTTCCTCCCACCCCAAGTCTGTTAAAAAAAGATCAAACAAACCCCCACAAACAAAACCACAAACCAAACAGAAAACCACAACTACAAACCAAGAAAAAACCCCAAACCTAACCATCTTGGTAGCAAAACATTTGTGGCCTAGGCAGAAAATTTCAGTACATTCTGCTTTAGACCAGTCTTTGCTCACAAAACCTGGACCTAAGAAATAATTAGTTTATTAAAAATAGTTCATTAGATGGTACTGTTTTACCTTGAAGTGCCTCTTTTTTTCAAGGACTGCTTCCCGTCCTGAAGTTGGGATATAAATGTCGTTAAGGAAGAAGGAGAGTTGAGAGCAGTAGTAGTAGTGGCAGTGGTATTATCTTTCCAGAATATTTAATTTGTTCATACTCATCTGTACAAAATTTGTCATAGTGGTCCAGGTAACTGTTTTTCTTGGTGAGGTGAGAAAGGTGTTGATTTTATATCACAAAAAAATCACATCTTTAGTCTAAAAAATGAGCTACTGCTGACCTGCACCAACTCTTGCTTAGAAACTAATAGTGAATGTTGAGATTTTTCTTCAGCATGTTCTTGATGCAGCTCAGTTGCAGTGGGAGTTGAGTGACCTGCAGTGCTTTTTGTCATCCGACTGCAGGAATTTTGTAAGAAAGTCACCGCATGAAACATCCTTACAGATTGTCTTCATGGAGGCCACTGACTGAATTACTGAACACCTTGAAATAGGTTTCAGTACATTTGAGGGTGAAAAAATCATAGAAGCATTAAGGGTGGAAAAGACCTCCAAGATCACCAAGTCCGACCATCAACCACCACCATGTTCACCACTAAACCATGTCCTGAATCTGCTGTTACCTGCAACTCAGTATTTGTTTAATGTCCTATCTTATATTCTTTCTTTCTTGCTGATCTGTTTAGCCTTTTCTTTTTTTGCTTAAGAAAAGGGGTAGAGAAAATCCTAAGCATGACTCTTAGGCTCTGGTTTGTACTTGTTGTACAGCCTCTCTTCCAGTCTTTCTTCAGTTGCTTGTGGGACATAAAAATATTAAAAAACAAACAAAAAAAAGCTGTCCCCTACTGTGTAATGTGCTTTTAGGATAGTGCTGCTAAAACTTAGCAATAGAGGAGACTAATTTTCACTGTTAATGTCAGTCTGTTTAAAACAACATATCAGTTTTCCCCTTATGCTGATGACTGAGATGTGGGAGTTTGTCTTGTTCCACTGGAGATCTGCTGCATTTTCATAATAATTTTTGGAGCTTCAAAATTGCTGCCATTTTGGGAAAAGACAAAATGTCTTTTTTTTTTCTCGTCTTTTTTTTTAATTGGAAAGACAATTTCTTTGGTGTTTTATCTTCATGTGAAATACATCTTATGTCTTGGAAATCTCCTGTTGAAAGTGCTGTCGGATTCGGAATGCCTCTGATACCTTTGGACTTCAAAGCATGATCTGAATTGAACTGAAAATGTCCAGAGCACTGCTACAAATCAGGCGCCTTCCTTGTGCCAAGCAGTCGTGCTGCTTGTTGATTGAGTTGGAAGGACGACCAGTCATCAGTCTCTGACAGGGAAAGTACTTGCTTATATTTTCAGATCCTGCATTTTACTTGCAAATACAGTCCTTAGAGAGGTCTGCAATCAGGCCTTTTGTTTGCTTTTTTGTTAGTCCAATCTAAGTGACAGGCCTGGCTTGTTTAGGAGAGCTGCAAAGCCTGTCTAGCCTTGGCCAAGTTTTGAACAGTTTAGGTTTTCTCCCATCTTTCCAAGCATCCCATTCCTTGCACCTGGAGAACTATTTGGCTGAAGTTTCATCTTGGTGTGGTGAAAGGCTGCCTTTCACATACTCAGAAATGACTAGGGTTATTTTTAGTCTCTTGTCATCTCCAGTGTCATGGTCTCTGCAATGGGGTCGTAAAAGACTTGGGGGAGAGGGGTTGGCAGTGCTTTGATCCCCAGTTTCAGCCTAGTAGAATATCATTTTTAGTGTGCCTTGTGATGTGTCCTGCTGTTAAACAAGGCTGATGTTCACTGAAGAGATCTCAGACATCTGAAGAGCCAGGCTCTTTATAGAAGTGTGCAGCAGGAAAATTACCAGCAATGGACATAATTAATTAAAATGGGATGTCTCTACTTGATATCAAGAAAAGGTGTTTCACTGTGAGGACAGCCAAGTGTGGAAACAGGTCACTCAGAGCAGTTTTGAAGTTCTTATCCATCAAGGCTCTCAAGATCCAGAGCAACCTGGTCTGTTCTTGTGGCTGACCCTGCTTGGAGCAGGAGGTTGGGCTGGAGACCTGCTGAGATCCATTCCAACCTGAACTATACTGTGGTTCTAGGTAAGGGAAGAGGATGCACAAGACATGAAAATCAGTAACTAGTATTTGCTTGGTCTAGCCCTCCTTTGGTCTCTTCTCCACTTCAAAACACAACTCTCACCCCTATGTCTTCATCTTCAGTTTGTCTACTCAAGTAACAGTACTTTCTTGTCTAGAAGGATTTTTATTGTGAGTTGTTTTTGGACACTTGTTTTCATTTATTTAATCTAAAGGCAGCATTGGGCTCCCTGATTCCTCTGTGAGTGTTGCAAATGATTGCTCTCTGACTTTCTTGCATAGATGGTTTGATAATGGCTTATTGTACTGCTGTGTGTTAGGAGAGTCTCCCCTTGGACTCCCCAGACTGAAGGCACTGCTTTAAAGCACAGCATGAAAGGAAGCTGCTTAATTTTGATTTGTGTCTCTTTTGAACGACAGCCTGACAAGCCGAGTTTGGTACTTGTTTGTATTTTTGTGTGTTACCTTTTGACTGCTCTGATTGCAGTATGGATCCAAAAAACAGGAAGTTTCAATTTATTGCATGGAGAAAGGTAAAACAGAGTATTCCTTTAAAGACTGTACTGGTTTGCTTCAGTTTTTAATACCCTTTGTTCATTTAAAGTTATTAACATGTTGACTGTATTTGCCTTTATTGCCCCTATGCAAATTGCTGTTGATTGAGTTAATTTAAACAACCTGGTTGGGACCTTCAGGCATTACTACACTAGAAATGTTAATAATGAATCAAATAACCACAGGTGCCTCTTTCCCCAGCAACAGACACTCTCCTTAAAAACTCATTTGCTTTTCATGCTTGCTTAATTATTTAGGCAAGCAGCCATGGATGTTTCACAGTGTGAATTCTCATCGTATTCCAACTGCCCGGTCTTTGTCTTTCTAGAGGAATATCTTAACCACTGTCACCATTTGTAGTACTTTGCCAGAATGCCACACTATGGTCTTGAAAAGCCTTTTTGGAAATTGCTTGTAGAAGGGTTATTGATTTATAACTGTATGGAACTTAGGGTCAAACAAAAACTTCCATTCAATGGTGGCAGCTTTATTTTTTGCTACTGTTCAGAAGTTAACGTGACCTGGTAACCTGGTAACTGTATGAATGGGAGATTCCCTGTTTCCCAAAGGGAGTTTAGAATTCTGGAAGGTGTTAGACTGATGAATTCCTGTGTTACTGGAAATGAGGTGTTTGTTGTTATTTCTGAAAGTGGAAGTATATTGGTATTTGTGAACAGATCAGGCATGATGTGAAAGCAAGAGGAAATTGTGAAAGGATGAGAGTCTCTCTGGAAGTGTCCCTTTGAAATCAGTGTCTGATGACTGACAGATGTGAAATGAAAAGACTGTCTCCAGCAAATACTGTGAAGGGCAAAGAGCGTAAGAAGTAGGAGGATCTTGTGAAGATGTAACTGAATAATTGGAAGCCATTCCTTCACTAAATGCCCCTTTTAATTAACATAATGTGTTTGATAATGAGAACAGAAATTAACTATTGGTAAAGGACAACATCTTAGAGAATCTTAAGGTCTCCTGTAAAAAGAGGCTTTTGCAGTGCCTTGGTGAGCACATCCTTTTTTGGCTGAAAAATGTCTTCCTGCTAAAAAATCTACTTGTTTTTTTGTTTTGCCTTTTTTTTTTTTTAAATAAAAAATCTGTGATGGGTCCAGATGCTTGTAAAATTACTCTGTTAAATATGAGTTGAATGTAAGAGAATATGGTAAAAAATATCGGGGTATGCAGATATTTTAAAATCTCCCCTCTAACAGAGGTTGACATCCCTCTTTTGTATTAGGTGTTGATGCTTAAACCTAGTGATTGCATCAAGTTTAGGAAATTTTAATATCTGGTGGAAATCTGCAAAAAAAGAGCACAAATCTCATGGAAGTGTATAAAACAATTGTCTCACTTCGACAGTTTTCATTGGGGAGAGTTTGGAGAAATACTGTTTTTCAGTATGATTCTTTTAAATTAAGGGGAAAAGAGGCTGAAGTTGATGGGGTAAGCTTTAAAGCTGCACCAATTCAAGTTTAAGCCAGAGACATCCTTTTAGAAGGGCATTTTTGTTTATTCACCATTCTAAGAACTCATATAAAATTAGGTTTTATAAATGCAAATGTCATATGATTCTAAATTTGGAACGTTAAGCTTTTGATGGATTGGAGTATATGAATTTTTATAAGAAGTTCTTAATGAAGAAAGAACTAGAAATTAAAGTAGGCCTCTAAATTAATTCTCTTAATTTTCTAAGCTTAATGGAGTGCAGAAAAACCAAATGATGAAAGTAAAGAAAGACCCTCTCTAAATGCCTGTTTTATATCATATCTCATCTATCACGGGATCTGTGTGGGCGTAATAGTTGAAATCAGTGATAGCGGAATAAAATTTTAGTGAAAGGGCCACCTTCCACTAAACCCAGAAGATCTTAAATATCATGTTTCAGGAGTTCAGTGGCATTACAGATTTCTGGGTGAACTTTATGCCATCTTTAATTTTTCATTTATAAGAAGTGCCCCAGAACCTGTGAATATCTGTTAACTTTTAAAGTTGAGAAGCATATTGTTTGAGAGGGCCTGAAGTCTTTTTTCCTACTGATTTGCCAGGAAAACTGGAAGCAATTATATATTCCTGATTCTTTTTGTGACCCTAGCATTAAAAATGTGTGAGCTTCATGAGAAAAATAATACAGAACACGGAATGTACTGTATATTTTGCTTTCTTTCTAAATTGGTAGCAACCAGACCCTACAAAAAATGTGCTTGTGAGCAAAAGAAAGAAATTCCCTCATTTGCCATTTTCATTTTAATTTATTATTTTGCACAAATACACTGCCTGCACCTTGAAGTCAGTCATAAAACACTGATGATGTGAGTGAAGTGGAAAAGCAGGTTAGATTTCAGTGCACTACTTCTCAAATAAACCATGGATCAGGGGACTCTTAGTTAGGCCAAGGAAAGAAAGATAGTCATTGAGCACATTTATTATTCATTTGTCTTTGCTTTAGATTTAATTTGGCAATCACTTTGATTGTTAGAACTTTACTAGAAAAAAATACCTGCTTCTTTATGCCTCTTCATATTTATTTGCTCTTTATTATTGCATTTATGGAAGGTTTGCTTGGGAGGAGTTAGAGAGTGACGTGGTTTGATGGTGACAAACATCAAGTATTTGGATGTCGTGACAAGGAAAAAGGCTAGAAGGAAAAATACTTGTTTGGATTAGAGTTTTATGTTTTTTTTCCTAGACTAAAATGAAGGAGCTAGATGAGTTTGTGAAGCCTCTAATGGAAACGTCATATGTACTTGGCTCTACTGAAGTAACTTTATTGATTTGTGCGGTGAAATCGTCCTTGCAGAACAAGATCTAAGTGATGAGGTTTAAGATTTATAGTAACTTGGTCGGCCAGCTTAGAAGGCTGAAATTACAGCCAAACCCTCATTCTTTATGTTAATATTTTTTAGACAGAAGGTCAAAACAACCCCTTTCGAGCTTGCAGAAAATCTAAAGCCAACTGAAACACTGCAGACACTTTGCTTTAGTGATATCTGTTCTGTCTCTGTGGCTCATGGAAAGTCACATGCTCTCAGACTCCAGTATGAATTGCCAGATTCAGTAGGTGCTTTTTTTTCTGTATAAAATTTGGTGACTTACTTCCTAGAAAATATACTTCTTATTCAGAGGGTATGTTTTGCTCTTTGCCTTCCCCGAGAATAGTGCTTCTATGTTGTCTGCTGTTTCAGGAAAAAAAAAGGGCAGTAAAATTTAAGGCTTTACTTTTGCATCTTCTATGCCCACTCCAACCATTGGTCAGACACAGGGTGGAAGATACTCACTTTTCACTAAATACAGAATGAATTACCATCATATCATGTATAATTGATTGCACAGTCACTTTCAGGATATGTGATCATTCTGAGGATTTCTTTGAAGTTCTAATTTCTGATTTTTTTATATATTTGAGAAAAATACCCATTAAGAACATCTTCACGTAAACATTTTGAAGGGCTAGGTGAAAATATGTCAGTTGTTTGGGGGTTTAGGTTGTTGTTGTTGCTGAGATACGTGTATTTTTGCTAGCTTAGTAGAAGCATTTATACACTTGGGAGGAAAGCCTGCTTTTAAACTAATGTTGGCAAAGCTCTTTGATGAAATGGAAAGAGCGATAGTTTTTTAATTCCACAGGCTAGTACCATAATCATCAACTCAGTTGTGTAATTGACTGCTTAGTAAACAACTATCCAGGTATAGGAAAGAGAAGAGCAGTTTTGTTCCATAAAAGCAGTAGAATATATAACATTTTGAAAAACCAAACAAAATAAAAACCTACTTGCTTGGAGCGTAGGAGGATGGAGTTTTTTATACTAACCTTGACCTTTACATATGCCTTGGGGGAAGCAAGGTGTTCATGGAGCTCCGTGGGAATGTTTGAGACTGATTGGGAACTGGAGTATATCCTGCCTTTCTTGCTGACCACAAAAACACATCTTAGGATAGAGAAAGGAAACTTCCTCAGACTTGTAAAATACAAATACAGTTGTCTATGCTATAAATTGCAAATCAGAGTATGAAGAGTAACTCCTCCCCTCAATTTACATCCTCCTGGGTGCAGCAGTGAAGGAGGGGAGGGGAGCAGAGCTCTGTCCCTGGTGCCTGAGCAGGTTTGGTGTGGTTTAGGGCTTTCCTGATTTTTTTTTTTTTCAGTTCCTAATGTTTTTAATGTGATCTGAGCCAATGTCCAAACAGCAAGAAATGACAAATAACCCTTGGGGCATGTAGCACCACTCCTTGATTTGGTGAAAAGTTTGGTGTGTGCTTGTGCAATACTTAATTATGCCACTACAGATGATCATGCAGAACTGAAATTTGCACTGACTTGTATTTGCTCAGGTTTTGTAATGGTAGAAGATAAATGACACTCTATATATACTGATATTAGATTGAAGTCTACTTAATGCCTTATGATGTAATGTGACAACTGAAAAACTGTACTGCAGAGCAGCACTGAGCCCATGAAGAGCATGATGAACAACTTTTTATAATTTTTTCAATATAAACTTATGCTTTGATTTACAATGCTAACTTATGCAGATTTTGACAAGCACTGAGTATTATCCTGTACATATGAATATTGCTTGTATAACTTGAATTGATTTTTTTTGAGCAGGTTAAGATTGCAAAAGTTGGGGTTTTCTCCTTTTCATATAAATGTTCTATTAAAAACATTTGTGGTTTAAGATTTACATAATGCTTTTTTTGTCTTGTAATAGGTGAATGTCTATGTGCTGGGAAAAACTTTCCTCCTGTTGGCCAGAGAACTCTGCATAAATGCTCCAGCCATAGGTATTTTTTTAATGATTTGGCTTTTCCATCGTAACTTGACAAAAATATGTATGTATATGTGTATATATATATTGTATGTTAATACCCAAGTAGTAACTTTAAACTGAAGCTGGAATCAATCCAGGCAGAGGAGCATTGCTGACTCTTAAGAGCCTGTTCTCCTTTATGTAAGAGCTTTTTTGGAACTAGATGCTGTTTTCTTTTGCAAATAGTTTTGTTGCTTTTTCCAAGAGTAATTTAGGCTATACTAAGACAATGGACTGACGTGTAACAAATTTGTGTGTGTAAGCAAGCTCCTACAGGCCTGTCACGCTTCAGTTCCACAGATGCAACATTTGATAAGTATTTGCCAAATTTCCTATCTGTCCATCACCTGTAGCTGAGGTGTTCAGTGCTTGAAATACAAGTGGCTTGATGGAAAACGAGGAGCAACTTTTTCCAAACATGTGAATAACTTTTAATAAGTCAATACTGAAATCATAACTGTGATAAGAAGGTGGGTTTTAACCTGTCAAAAGGGTATAAAAGCCATTCTCTAGGTTGTGGGTTTAAGCCAAGGGAATTTGTGCCAATTCCAGGTAAAAGAGTGCATTTATAGTGAGGTCTTGTGACTGTTATCCACCTCTGTGCGGGAATTATCTGCCTGCATCTTTACCCACTCTCACTCCCACTCTCCTTAATCTGTGCCGAGAGAATCAGATGGCTGTGTTGAAGAACAACAACACAGGCACACCCTTTCAGCTGTACTGTGCTGGCACAGGATTGCTGCCTTTGCAGCAAGGGGAGCAGCAGCTCCCACACGGAGCATTGACACAGCAGCACCTGGGGAGTGCGGCACCACGCAGCCACCGTGGGCAGCTAGCTTTGCAGCACAGCTCCAGCTCTGGTGGAGAGGTCTTGTTTTCAGTAACTCACTTCCCTTCTTATTTTTAATTACATTTTTTGGGTTTTTTTAGAGGGAGAGAAAACAGGCAGGATTTGCATTGCAGCTTAGTTTCAAGGTGAAAATTAATGCAGCTTGGGAAAAGGCAAACATGTTAGATGTAGAGGTACTTGTTATACATGGAAAAAATACTGCTTTAGATTGCTGTTTGAGTACTCTCTTCCAAGGTCGTCGTAAGATTCATAAAATCCAGTAAATATTTCTAATTGGCTCAGCTGTAATGAGCATCAGACCTTTGAGAAAAAACATGTACTTTTATCACTTTCTGAGAAACGTACTAACATGAAATGACTGCTGATAGTGCCTGAGACTGTGTTTTCCAAAAAAGATAGAGCAGGAAGAAAGAAAGATCCAACAGCTTTTTTTTTTAAGGTGGCTTATTTCTAATTATAGCAATCTTAAGTGAACCTAAAAACCATCTTTCAAGTATTTTTCTAATGCCTGCTGCTCTGTATAAGGATGGGATGTAAATTCAGATAGTATTTGCCAGTATTACAGCCCTGGGCTAAATTTGTGATGCAGCCTGCCACTGAATTAATTAACTTCATCTGTGTGTCTTGACTCTGGCCATTCAAGGGGGGGTGCAGTTTGACAGGAGCAAGTGGCAGTGTTGCTGTTTGGTGGGCAGGCTGGAGGTTAACATAGATGCTGCATGTGAAGGGGCACTAGGAGTTTTCAAATATAACCACAGGATGATTTTGATCAGCTTTGATTACACTGATGGTTTGTCTATCTTCAGCTTGTGCAACACACAAAAAACCCTGAGCTTCCACAAATGTCATCTCCTTTTCTCAAGAAGGGAAAATAAAGGCTGCTGATGGATAGTTTTAGTTACCAAGAGAGGGAACCTTCCTATTTGCTGGGTGTGGATGCACACAAGGACCAGACTAGAGTGTCATCACCCCTGTTAGCTGTACATGAATTAACGTACACAAGCCGTAAGGTCAGCAAAGATCAAGTACACAGGATTTAGGGCAAGTAAAAATGTTTTATATTTCACAGATTCGTAAACTGCTCTAGTTTAGAACATTCTGTTTGAGTCAGCTGCAGTCTGCAAGTTAGTTATCTATATACAAAATAAATGCACAGTACGTGCAAAATTTAACATTTTTCTGCATGTTGCAGTCTTAATTATTAAGTCAAATAGCTTATGAATAAATAAAATAAGATTAAATTCAAGAGCATTCCTTCACTTATTTGTATAGCCTGATGTAGCAGATAGGTAAGTAGCATAACATTCCATACTGCTGCAGAGTTCATAGTAAAATGGAAAAATCCCTTAATGTGCATCATTGCAGCACTGGAATACAATCAAGGTGAAATGCATCATGCATAGAAAATGAGCTCAGGTATTTGTCCTCCTTGTACTCCGGTTCCGTTAGTACTGTCCGAGGAGCACTGGAACTGGAACGTCACTTTCCCGCACTGCACTTCAGTCATTCCCTCTTGTCCAAAGTAACTGAGTTCGTTACCATCAAGAATAGCACTTACATTGTAAAATGTGTCTTGCTCAACCTGCACAGGGTGTTCAAACCACACCGAGAAGGTGTTACTGGAGCCGTCGGAGGTAAACTTTGTCAGATTCTGAGCAAGGACAACACCTAAGCGCTTCAGTTCGATTTTGACACTGTATTCAGCTTTGCCACAGCTTGACCCATACAATCCCAGTCCTGCTATAAATATCCGTTTGTCTACGGCAAACTGAATACTGTCACATCGCCCCCGGTACCTCCACTGATTGCTGCGATACGCAGACGACTGAAACCGATGGCAGCGCTGAGGCACGAGTCCTTTTCTTTTTGTCAGGGGAAACTCTAATTTGGGTTTATTTGCGGCTGTGTACCATAGGAAGATGTTGTGGGTCTCCTCAAGGGTGAGGATGTCAGACTGGGCAGCTCCGTTGGCAAACTCTTCCAGAGTCATAGTTGGAATCCGCACCAAGTACAAAGCTTTCCCTAATACATTCCTCTTGTTGCGTGGCGTAACTGGTAGCCCTTGCCTTTTGCATTCAGCCTCTGCCCAGTTGAGAACAGCCTCGAAAACTACCACTTCCTTGGTGTTGAGCGCTTCCCGGGTTACAATGATCTCTAGTGTTTGTTGATCTATCTCACAGAAGCCCTCTGACTTCAGTGCCATTTCTGCCTGAGCATCAATCACTTCCCAGCAGCGCTGCGTCAGCTCTGGCTCCTCGAAGAGCCTGCTCTGAGACAGCAGGACACAAGCGTTCTTCGCTTCTAAGCTGGTCTCCAAAAAATTGACGCAAGCCTTTGCTAGGGCCGGCACGATGTACTTCTTGGCAGCATAGAGTGTAGCCAGAACTGTGTCAGCTTCCAGGTCTATTTCATCACTATACATGTATCTAGACAGGGGAAAAAAAATTAGTTTCTCAGGGGGGAAGAAAAAAAAAAAGTAGGCCATGAAAATAATCTACAGTCGTCTTTGCTGGCAATGAATCTGACATTCAGTATTTGTCAGCACATTAAGTAAACAGCAATAAGTGCATATTGCACCATGCCAATTAGGAGATGTATATTTTATAAGCTACTTTGACTCTGTCCATGTAATTAGCAGACTTGTAGTGGCCACTTACTTTAATAGGATTAGAAAGGCTGCAGGTTCCACATCTGGAATATGGATTTCAGATTTGACCTCTGCGAGATCGCCATAAAACATAGCATAGAAGACAGAGCTACCAACTGCCAAAACATACTGGAAAATAAAAGAGAGAGAAGCCTCAGTAACATGGATCAGGAACAGCTTGAGCGTGCTGGCTTTCCTAAAAGCTACATTTAGCGAAAGTTACAAGCTGCAGTGGAAGCAGAACACTGCCTTACACTGTTCCCTTTAATTGCAGTGTACGTGAATTACTTCTGGGATTAAACAAAAGCTGTAATTAGGAAAAAAAGAGTGGAACCTAGTTGTAAGGCAGAGGGAGAAGGCGACCTGCACAGCAGCATTAAAAAGCCAAAAATCATCTGCACAAACCTTATGGGCAGGAACTTTCTTGGATGCCCCTGGCGGGCCCACGATGAAGTGAACGTCAGCCATGAGTTCGTTATTGAACATCAGCGCGTTCCTGCAAGCAGGGGAGGGGGGAGAAGCCCCGTTAGTCACGGGCTGCCCCTCGCCCGGTGCCCCAGCCTCCCGCCGGCGGCCCCTGGGGCTCTAGCCCATCCCTGAGCTCACGCCTGGCCGGGGCGCAGGTGCACAGGGCGGGCGCCTCGCTCTCTCCCGCCCGCCCGGGGAGGGTCCGGCGGGCCTGGCCCTTACCTCTCCCGCAGCGTGGGATGGAAGGATTGCCAGTTGGCACTCTCCAAGTTGTTGTTGTTGAGGTTTTGGAGCTGGGGCGGCGGGGGCGGCTGGGCGCTCTGCTGGAGCTGCAGGGCGTTCTTCTTGCTGTTGGCAGCGGTGGCGGCGGCGGCGGCGTTGCTGTTTGCAATGTTAGTGTTGGTGCTGGCAGGGTAAAGTTCTGCAGCCATCTTCTTCTTCAGGGACAGGGGCACTATCTCATAGCATCCTGGCACCTTGCCGTTTGACCTCACACTCTTTTTGGACTTCTTTAAGGTCTCTGGAAGCAGAAGAAAAAAAGTCAAACACTTCATGATCCTGCCATTGAAGCAACCAGGGGGCAGTGGCATGAGCAAGAGAACTAACAGATCCCAAATGCGAGTCCCACTATGAGGATATTTTGTACGCTTCTAGATGCAGGGTGGCCTTTGGTTTTTATGGAGTGTGTGCCCGCTCTTTGGTTACCGGCCCGACGCACCTTTCCGGAGCGAAAGGGGTGATGCTGTGTCGGATCAGTGCCAGCGCTCACCTTGGCTTGCGGGGGAGTCCCAGTTTCCACGGCACTGCCACGACTGCAGCGGGGAGCCCGAGCGGGGCCGGCAGGCAGTTCCTTCCCCGAGGAACGGGGAGAGAAAAATTAGTAAGAAAAAAAAACAAAAAAAAAAAGGAAAAACCAAAAAAAAAAAAAAAACAACCAAAAAGGCAAAATCCAGCAACAAAACCCCAGGAATCCGGCAGAGGCGGTGGGTCAGGAGCGAGAGTCAATCCACAAATCCTCCGAGTGCAGCAGCCCGGCGAGGGTGAAGCGCAGCCAGCCGCCCGATCCCCGCTGCCAGCACTCCGCTCCGTCCTTCCCGGCGCGGCGGAGGCACATCCGCGGCGGCCGGGCCGAG